>ONZK01002448.1:22475-37101 GCA_900322385.1 Pharnaceum exiguum | reverse complement strand
TATACAAACGGTATAGGGTATATATAGTACCCTAAGTAAAACCTAACGGGCCAGACTTATTAAATAAGCCCAAAACGGCGAATCAGAATAGGAATCGTAATAATCCCAAAGTTTCGGGGGCAACGGACACAGGGCGCTCCCCCCCTGGACCCCCGTACTAGATCGCGTACCTCTAGATAGAAGATGCCAAGGCATTAATCCTACATTGAGCAATGAAAGAAAACTTAAAATGTGAAGATAGACTTGCTCGAGTGATAGATATTTGATAACACACCTTCAATTTTTAAGATTTGCCTTTGGTTCTCACAATCTCATTCAGTGTCTCCTTTCACATACATGAGAAAAGAAAAGACCTAAAAATTCAACCTACCACATGAAAGGTTTTGAATTTTAAATTTTTAAGATTTCATTCTTAACTAATTAAGGGCTCCGGTTATTAAAGACTTCTTTCCTTGTCTAGTGGCTAATATTTTATATAATTTTTTTTAGAAGTCTATTAACTAGCAATTGAACGGATAAAAATAACTAACAAAAGTTTGAGATTAATTCAATTTAGTGAAAGTTTTAATGAGTGTGAAACAAGAGGCCCTAAGCAACCAGCTCAAGTGATAAATTCCTATTGTCATGGCCTCATGGGTGTGTCATGGACTCATGGTAGAGCGGCACTTTTTTTTTTGTTTGAGAATCACACAGTTTTATTAAATTGTTCATGTTATCTACTCTTAGGTGTTTCATTAAGTTCTTCATGTTTTCTTTTTGGAATGTGTTTTATAATCAAAATGACCTCTTTACCCATTCGTAAGTAATGATGTAGATGAAGTGGGCCAAAATGTGCATAGGTAAACATGTAAATCTTCAACTTTCTTACAAATTTGCAAAAAGTAAACATGAACAATTTAATAAAACGGAGGGAATACACCTTCTAGTGTATAAAAAACTTATGAAAGTGGAGCAAAATAGAGTAGTGTTAGTGTACTTTGCTGAACCCATATATGATAGCAATACTATTGCTGAATTTGTGGGGTTTTTTTTTTAAAATTTTCTTTTTTGTTATAGGTTCACAAAACAAACTTAATATTTCATACATTCAACTTGATATTATTATCCACCAACTTGATGTGCATTTTTTTTTTAGTGATTTTGATAAAATCATTGATATATATTGATATTCATATATACTTCAACTTGATATGATAATACCATACACTGAAATTGAGTTGAATGTTTCTACCCCTAATATTGCTATGTTGGAACTTGATATTCATGTTCATAGACTTGATATAAAACCAAGTTGGGTTGGTGTATTGGTTTATCACTTTATCCCGGAAACAAGTGGTTGTGGATTCGAACCCCAACTGTTGCGATTGAAAAAAACTTATTAGTCAGCGTCCTATTGGAACTTGATGTTTCATTAAAAAAGCAAATTTGAAAAATAATTGAGGACACATGTAAACACACCATAAATGTCTCTCTGTTTTTTATTTTTTTAGAACAATTTATATATTTATTATTATTACTCCAAGTGATATTAGTGTGATTACCGTGATACTGTTAATTAATAATATTTAATTATTAATATTTAATTAGATTAGATTAGATTAGATGAGATAATTAGAGATTATTAGATTAAGAAGAGCAGCGTCTCTCCTTTTCCTTGCCTTCTCTCCTCTGTTTTCTTTTCTTTTTTCTTCTGGTCTGGTCTGGTCCTCTGATCTCTAGGACAGGACAGGACATGACAAGATTAGGAGGAGGAGAAAGTATTATCAATTGTGTCTTAAAAAATATAATTATTATCAATATTTGTATTAGACTCTATTACATCACATCTCATCTCATATAAAATAAAATAAATAGTGGGTAATAGTCTCTGTCTCTCTCTTCGATCTCCATTCAGACGGAATCTCACCGGGAAAGGAGCCTGTGATTGCCATGGATTCCGACATGTATGTGAGAGAGAAGAGATAGAGATAGAGATAGAGATAGAGATCATTATTATTATTATTAATAATAATAAATTGATAATTCTGAAGCAAAGGAAGGAAGGAAGGCAGGCAGGAAACGTGAAATGGAGGGAAAATAATGAACAAGCAACAGAGCATGGCATCCAATTCCAATTCCAAGGTTGCTTACGAATAATAGTAATAGCCAATAGAAGGAGGAGGTTGTTGCACGGCACAGAAACCCAAGCCAGATGCTGCTTAGAGGGATGGATGGATAAATAAATAAATAAAAGATCCTTCTTCCCTTCCTCCCTCCATCCCCTCAAGTCCTCAACAATAATAATCATAACAACAATAACCAAACTACATACAATTCCATTCCCACAATCCATTGCTTTGCTTTGCTTGGAGTCTTCAACTTATATTATATTATATTATTATTCTATTAAATTTTGCTTTGCTTTGCTTTGCTTATGCCGTAATTCATTCTGTATTTCTCCTCCCCCATTTAACTCAACCATGTTTTGTTTTCCTTAACATAACATAACATAACATAACATAACATTTATATTCTCTCTCCCCTCCCCTCCCCTCCCCTATCCGTCTCTTCCTTCAATTCCTCTGTTCCTGCTATCATCGGGTCGGGTCGGTATCTCTGTTCTGTTCAATTTTGGGAGTCATAGCATACCACCGGAAAGGAAATTTATTATACAATACAATTAAAAGGTACGTTATGTTGTCTTGTCTTGTGTGCTCCCTTTACTTTACTTTACTTACTTTGATGATTATTATTATTATTATTATTATTATTATTATTATTATTATTATTATTATTAATTATCAAAGGCAAGGCATTTTCATGTTGCTGTGATCAGGGGATTTTTTGGAATTGCATTTCCATGTCATGCCATGTGATCAAAAGCAATTCTCAGTTTCCATTTAATTTTTTATTTATTTCTATTCTATGAAACCGCATTCCCATATACTAAGCTTGCCTTGTATGTTAATGATGATGATGATGATGATGATGATGATGATGATATACTTACTACTCCGTATATGATATTACATATTACATTACATTGAGTACTACTCTACTGCTACTAATAATTAATTATTTATACTATAATAATGAAAGGCAGCTAATCTTATCTTATGATTCTTATCTAGCTGGTTATCGTCCCACAACTCTATAAAATTACTATTACTACGAGTATATTATATGTGTGCTTAATAATTGCGTAGATAGAGTATAGTACTCCGTATCAAATTGAATTAAATTCACCATTCATTGATGATGATGAGAGACAGAGAGAGAGAGAGATGAATGACTATCACTATGGCTGCGGTGCAGTTAGTCACTCATGCGCGCATACCTTCTTCGCTTCTCTTCTGTCTTGTCTTGTGTTGTGTTGTGTTGTTGCCTTCTCTCGCCTATTTACTCTGTCCCATCCATTCTTTTCAATTCAAGACACTCCAAACACACAGACAGACACTCAATTAGTTTTTGGATGCTCCCTATGTAGGCTATTGCTGTATCATCATCATCATCACCATCACCATCACCATCATGCCTTCCCAGATGATGGATCGCCACAGTATCTCCAGATCCCATTACCTCTCTAGGGACCTCCAATTTTCAGCAGAGGTAACATTCTATTTTATTTATTACTATTACTATTATTGTTATGCTTGGAAATTGTTACCTCACACATACTGCATGCCTGCCGTCGCTCTCATTATAAGAATTCTTTTCTTCGCAGAGGCAAATTGGGTTCTGGAAACCAGACACTCGCACTACCCCCCCTTCTTATGGTAATCCCATTCCTTTTATATACTTGCCACACAATCTCCTAACTAGGAATTGCATGGATGGGTTTCCATGTTAACTACTCTACTCTATTTCGTGCTATGAACTTATCTATAGTTATGCGGGCTCTTCACCTGCTTTCTACGAACTTGGCTTATCTATCGCGGTAGTCGTTTTTTTTATCGCATTGTGTTGAGTGTTTCTCTGTATTAGCTGGAGCTGGAGGAAGAAGTCAATTTTAATCCTGGGTTGGACTGGAGAGGCTCTATGTTGATTGTTGATTAACTTACCAAGAGGCTCTCTCTCTCTCTCTCTTTTCAATTAATCATACTGGCTTTAAGTCGTCTTTGCATACATCTTTCCTTATCAGCCCAAATGTTATCTTGTTCAGGAGGAAGAGTTACGCATGATATCCGTAGTCTTGAACTTTATTATAGATTTTAAAATTGCAGATGTTAGGATATGGGACAAACTTTTGTGTGTGGCACTGAGAAGGTGGAGAAAAAATCCCTTAGATTGTCTTGTGGCGAACATTCTGATGGCCATACTTTCGTTATTTCCATTGTATAGTGGAGTAGTTTCTACTGTTAACTTATCCACTGCACTGCCTATAAAAATTGGAATAAGGGGGAAAACGCGGCTATTTGATCTCCTCGTCACTATATTTGAAAGTATTCATCCCTTGGCTGTCTGTCTCGATCAGCACATCTAAATCACTTGGAAATGATGCAATTAGGATCATGGATTTGACTGTTGTTTTTCTTTTTCCTTTTTGAAGTGATGAGATCAGAAGCAATGACTGGTATGCCATGCAGCATACCTGTTTCTTCATCACCTACGGAGAAACTAATGCATCTAGAGTCTCGACCGGCCAAGGCTTCTAATACGGCAGAAGCAAATATGAACATTAACTTGCTACAATCTTCAGCGGGAACAAAGAGAGATCTCAGTCGGTCTTTGAATTTGTGGGGTTCTGTTGACCTAACTTCTGGAACAAGATCAAACTCCAATTCACATTTCTCTTTGGACAAGCACAGTACAATGTCATCTCATTATGAGAACGGGTTATTTTCTAGTTCATTATCAGAGCTATTTATCAGGAAGTGTAAGTTCCTTTTAAATCACTTGACATTTTTCTCACTGCCCAACTTGATTTTTTTAGTCATCAGTTGTCTTTTTGTCATTGTTGGTGTGTTCTAGGAGATCTACTGTTGCTTCAGTGACTTTTGTGGTTCCTGTGAGTTCTCACCTTCATTTACTCTATTTGCCAGTGAAAATGTCCGAAAACTATACTTTTTACGGGCACTCTGTTGATACTGTTTCTTCGCCCTTGGACGAGGAGGAACATATTGAATCTCTGGAAGAAATAGAAGCTCAGACTATCGGAAATCTCCTGCCTGATGATGATGACTTGCTTTCTGGAGTAGTTGATGGGCATAAACATGCTGTTCTTCCAAGCAGGGAAGATGTTGAAGAACTAGATCTTTTTAGTAATATTGGAGGGATGGAACTGGGAGACGATGTAACATTTGCTGGGAGAAAAAACCCTGATTTTCCAGAGATCTTTGATGATCACCTTGGTGGAGCTAGTGTTGCATTTGATGGTGAACATCCATCCCGTACTTTGTTTGTAAGAAACATCAATAGCAATGTGGAAGATTCTGAGTTGCAGACTTTCTTTGAGGTATGCTCAGGGTCAATTTCTCTTGTTTGAGGGTCTATTCTGTTTGATAAAAGTAAGTTGTTTGATATTATTACTAATCATGGTTATCATTGGCCATTCTCGTCAACATTGCTCCACTCTAATTAATATTTTCCTAATAAGGAAACAATTTTTTTAAACTTTATTTATTTGTCATGATGTGCTGCAATCTAACCAGATTGAATGCGCCTATTTAAGTGGTTGTTATACTGAATTTGCAGAAATATGGAGATATTCGTACTCTGTATACAGCTTGCAAACATCGGGGGTTTGTCATGATTTCGTATTACGATATTAGAGCAGCACAAAATGCAATAAAGTCCCTTCAGAGTATGCCTTTGAGACATAGGAGGCTTGATATACACTATTCATTCCCAAAGGTACTATTTAAAGCTACTTGTCCTTTGACATGCAATTTGTCTTGGTAGAAACTAACATTTTGGAAGTTCCCAGGATAATCCTTCAGAGAAAGATGTAAATCAGGGGGCTCTTGTCGTATTTAATCTTGATTCTTCTGTTTCCAACGAAGATCTGATTCAAATTTTTGGTGCTTATGGAGAGATTAAGGAGGTAAATAATATAAGCCGCTGTCTTTGCTTGCATGCTGATTAGTAATACGGGGTGATTTAGCCAGTTCTTTTTGCACCACAGATACGAGACACATCACACAGAAGGGATCAGAAATATATCGAGTTCTGTGATATCCGAGCTGCTGATGAAGCTCTCTGTGCACTGAACTTGAGTGATGTCGCTGGAAAGAAAATAAAAGTTGAGCCGGTTCGACCTGGGGGAGAAAGACGGAGGTATTGTTTCTCAGGCATCCAATGAATGATAAATTACTACAAGTGATAAGGGTAGACTATTTATATGACATTTTATTCCGTATTTTTTTGTATCTATAATGACTGGAAGGGACGCAAGACCCGACAATATTTGATCATTTTTTGGCAAATCAATTTCTTTGTAGATATAGCAAATCATTAGTGTCCAACCGTGGGGCGAGTGACATCTGATACATAAATCCGTTACTTTAAAAAGATGATTTTGGTTTTTTTGATTGTATCGCTAATGTAGATAGGAATTCCTGAACGCAAGAGTGAAGATGAAGAAGCTCTTTATTGTAGTTTATGCTTTTCCTCAGTGGAACCCTTGTCTTGTTCAGTCAATGTCTTAATCCCGGTGCTGTCATATATACCCTAGAATCTTAGCTTCCTTTTGTCTGCTAACGTTATTCTTCTGCCTTGCTCAGAAAAATCCGTTTTGTTTCCTAATTCCTCTTGTTTAGTACCTTCTTCTTTTAGGAAAGTTTCTTGTTTAGTACTCCCTTGGTTCCACTTATATATTCCAATTTTCTATTGCAAAAGATTTTAGGTGTAGTGGTTGAGACTTGAGAGTACAAATGGTCCATTATACCCATTGATTTCATGCCAAATAACCATGGTCCTGAGCACATGGGCTTAGTTTGGTGGGGTAAGGGTATAACGGTTATCTTTGTGGGCACCTTTTCCCATATAAGGCATATTGGAAAATAAAAGTGAAACACCTAATTAGGAAAAAGATAAAGTGGAACGGAGTAAGTATCTGATATGGACATTATGTCGAGTTTCTAATTTTCCAGTGGGGCCAAAAGATTTGCTCTTCCTGGCTTTGGGTAATGGCGGACTTTCGATCAGTTAACTACTTAACTATGTGCACTTCTTCTCCCCAACCCTCTGTTATAACTATGCGCGCAACCCTTAGTTTTGAAAAATAGTGGACTATTGGGGTAGTTTCTTGAGTCTAGCCCTGCTGGGGCTGAAACCTCTCTGAAGGCATCCGGATATTTATTTGTTATTTATGTATCCTTTTTCCAACTTTCTGAGATTTCCTTAATCTTGCACAACTTTTTATCTTCTGCTTGATTTCTTTCTTTTCTCAACCTTGGTCGCTTGGATGGTTAGTTTATGTTATGATCTCTATTATTGTATCTCATTTGATCTGTTTTTCTTAGTTTGATGCAACAGCTGTCCCCAGAACAAGATCAAGGCGAACCTGGTTTACACATGCAGGGAAACTCTACTGGTATGGGTAGAGAGATTTTCTTGTGAGATATTACTTATTTTACTGCCATGTATATGCGGAGGGAAGGACCAAAAGAGTTAGCCTTTAATGTGAGAAAATGTACTATGCAGGATATTCCATTATTTCGACTGGTATGGATAGCGATTCTGGTTTGGGTACTAAAGCTGTTATACGAACTACAATTGGCCCACACATGGAAAGTTCATATCATCATGGGATCTCTTCAAGTGTCCCAAATGGCCTAACATCTCTTGAGTCAGTGCGCAACCAATCAGGCGCGTCTGAGTCCAAAAATCCAGTAGTTCATATCAATTGTGGTTTTCAGGAATTGGATACTGTTCATCCTCATTCCCTCCCTGAATACTTTGATGGATTAGCTAATAGTGTTTCCTGCAACTCCAATGGAAGTGTGCCCGGTAATGTTAGTTTGCTGCCACCAGATAGAATTGA
The DNA here is from genome assembly GCA_900322385.1 of Pharnaceum exiguum. Taxonomy (NCBI): domain Eukaryota; kingdom Viridiplantae; phylum Streptophyta; class Magnoliopsida; order Caryophyllales; family Molluginaceae; genus Pharnaceum; species Pharnaceum exiguum. The sequence continues at coordinate 29,138 of ONZK01002448.1, read as the reverse complement.
GAACTCTCACTTGAGCAGAATTAGTTCCAGTTTTGAGATGGGTAAGGTTACTGAAGATAGCTGATCTTTGTGCTTTTCAGTTATATAATAACGTGTTTAGTCATTTGGAATTCAAGTATCCACCTTGTTTAAGTATCTAGTTCTGTTACGTCGATGTATTTATGGATTGTCTTCTGCATATATCCCCTTGTGCTTCCAGATGCTAGCTCCAGAAATTTACAATTTCACTTTTCCTCTATGGACGGAATCAGAAACAGTATCTATCACTAGATCATAAAGTGTCTTATGTCTTGCTTTTTAAGAGTCTATATATTGATGTTGTTTTCTCTTTTTAGGGATTGGGTCACCGGGTAACATGAGTGGTCCTCTTGGTGGTCATCGTTACATGTGGAATAATTCAGGCCGCCCCCAATCTTCAGCTTTGATGTGGCAGAATTCTCCCTCTTTTGCTAATGGACTTTGTTCTCCTCAACCCCAAACTCGGGTCCATAGCCTTACAAGGTCACCATCTCATATGGTGAATTCAGTTTTACCGATGCATTGTCATCATGTAGGATCTGCTCCCATTGTTAATCCTTCTCTTTGGGATAGACGGAACTCTTATCCAGAGGGTTCCTTAGAAGCCTCTGGCTTTCACCAGGGTCCTCTTGGGAGTATGAGACTTTCTGGCAGCCATCTGCATCACATGGATTTTGTTTCCCGTAATATGTTATCTCACGTTGGTGGAAATATCATGGATCTTCCAATTTCTACCTTTGGTTATTCTAATCCTCGAAGCATGATGTATTCCTCGAGGGGACAGATGAGTGTTGATCCTCCCAATGAACGTTCTAGGAACCGTAGAAATGATGGCGGTTCTACTCTACCTGACAACAAGAAACAGTATGAACTTGATATTGACCGCATCCAGAGGAGAGAGGACAATCGCACAACTCTTATGATAAAGAACATTCCTAATAAGTATGTATTCTTTCCTTTTTTAATTGCACAGTTGCAATTATTAGTTTTTATATTTATGGACTGGAAAACACTCTCATTTATTTCTGACCCGTGTCAGTGTAGTTGAAATTACTAGTTCATACTCTTCTCTGGTTTGTAGATACTTAATCTATGAGCTTTAACATGCCTATATGCAATAAGTGTGCCTGCTGCTCAGTGCTTACTCTGGTTTTGTGTGGACATTTGGTGTCCTTAGATACACGTCGAAGATGCTTATGGCTGCAATTGATGAACGCCTTCGTGGAACATATGATTTCATCTACTTACCAATTGATTTCAAGGCAAGTTTGCTTCCTTTTTTCTTTTGTTTTGTTGTCATGGCATTATTAATGGATCTGATCAGGAAATTTGACATCTGATGATGCTGAAGTAGTTATCTCTGTCTTGTGCAGAATAAATGCAATGTGGGATATGCCTTTATCAACATGGTTGATCCCATTCATATTATTCCCCTTTTTGAGGTCAGTTTTCTTGACGATGAGCAACGAGGATCCACATAAGTTTCCTTTTGGCATACTTTAAAAAAAAAAAAAAGTTGCCTTTTGGCATACTTTAAAAAAAAACAAAAATAAGTTGCCTTTTGGCATTAGTTGCTATTTCCGACTCTGTTTGTATTTGACCTTTTTTTCTCCCTTTCAATTTTCTTACTTTTGGGACAATGAAATATGACAGACATTTAACGGCAAGAAGTGGGAGAAGTTTAACAGTGAAAAGGTTGCATCAATTGCTTATGCACGCATTCAGGGCAAATCAGCTCTTATTGCTCATTTTCAGAATTCGAGCTTGATGAATGAGGACAAGCGGTGCAGACCAATTCTTTTCCACAGTGATGGCCCAAATGCAGGTGATCAGGTATGAGTGTGAGCATGTTGACGTATTTAACTCTTTGGGCTTTGGAGCCTCGTGCTAAATTGTAATATTGTGTCAATGGGCCTTGTGATTAAATGAGTATGAAATGGTAAATGACTCCAGTAATATGAGAGTTTCCATCAGGATCCTGCTGCATCTGATTCTTTTGGGTTGTTGTTGCCTGGTGGTTTACATCTTTGAGACTTGTTTAACCATCGCGAATTATCTTGTTATCTGGCTCTCTCCTGTTGCTTATTAGGCATGCTCGTTCATGTACATTTGTCAATGTGACTGAGGTTTTTTCATTCTTGAACTCTAATTCCTTGCTGATAAAGTCAAATAATATCACAGTTGCCATTTCCAATGGGTGTCAACATTCGATCCAGAGGTGGCCGATCCAGATCCAGCAATCATGACAACTTCCATCAAGAGAGCCCACCAAATGGTTCTTCTAGTGGAGAATCATCTTCATGTTCCGGCTAGTTATCTGACTAAGCAAGTTGACTCAGGGACTAATTCTGAATTAGTTGCATGTGTAAAGTTTTTGGGTGAGAAGAGGTGGTGGTTAGCAAAATGAGAAGAATGGTTGGAGATAGTGGGACTTGGGAGGAGCATATACTTATTGGTACTTTGTGGAGCAGAGCTAGCAAAAGGTTAGAGAAGGGAAGTATTAACTCCATGCTTAGAGATTTTCCGGTTCTCTTCGCTAGTTACGTATATGTATGACTGTGAGGTTAGTGAACGGAGCTACAATTAAAGCTTCAAAATTTTGGACGAGATTGAGTCTTTACTTAAAATATATATTCTGTATACATACATATACATACATACATGTATAGATGTATCTAAATTGTTGGACAGGGTTCTAAATGTGCAGCTTGTTTGCTCTAATGTTCTTGGTTATGACATACGAAAATCTTGTAACGAAGACTTCCTGTTGATATTACTCCTGGAAAAAGAAATATTGATGTCTATTTTTTTCTTATCCCTTTTTTTTACAATGTATATTATGGCCAATGTAGAGTTGGTTGTAGTGGTAAGCAGCTCCATACCGATTAAGTGAGATCTCGAGTTCGACCCTCAACACCAAAGCCAAGTGTGTAACCCGAGTTGGGTTTGAATGTAGTCGGAGCTTTAGCTCCGGTGAACCAAACAGTATGAACGTTCTGCGGTCGAGAAAAAAAATGATGATAAAGTTAAATGAGGCCAATGCCATCTCCCATGGTATCTTTCCGTAAACTGAATTGTAGTGGTAAATGTGAGTTGAAAAATGTTCAATAATGACCACTTCTTTTTTTTTTATGGAGACCACTTCTTATTTATTACTATATTGATCATTTTAGTTCTATTAGTTAATAGTTACCCATTTAACAATCTATAATAGTTATTTAAAGAGGAACTTTTTCCTCAGTGTACAACGCGCCACCTAAGCTGCCATATCATTTTGTAATTTTCCCACAAAAATCTCAAAAAAAAAAAAGTATTTTCCTGAAAAAGAAAATCTCAAAAAAAAAAGAGTAAAGTTAGAATTATTTATGGCAACTTTTTGATGGCGAAGTATATATGGTAACTATATTTATATACAATATCTTTTAGTATATAAATTATCTATGGCAACTTTTTGATGGCGAATTATATATGGTAACTATATATATATACAATATCTTTTAGTATATAATTAAATTTATCAATTGTTATGTCTTTCATAAAAATTTAATTTTGATATAACTGGATAGAGTTCGAAAAAATCTTTCAAACGAGATTCATATGTACAATATTTTCAGCATCTTATATCTATAATAATAGTGTACGTCGCGCCAATTAAGCACAATGATTAAATCTATAAAGTTAAATAATAATTTTTTTAGTAAAGTAATGACTCCAAAAAGTTAAAATAGTAAAAAAAATGCTACATGTGTACTTTTTTTTTATTATTATTACATGCGCACTTTCTAAGGGCAACTTTATCCCTACAACTTTGGTGAGTTGTAAGGGAGTTGCAACCAAAGTTGTAGGGATAATCTTCTTGAAATTTTGCAAAGTTGTAAGGTGAGGTATTCATATAAATATTTTATTCATATGAATACCTCCCTTTGCAACTCTTGCATTTAATGCATATGCTTTATCATTGGTTCCATCAATTATTTTTTATATTTCTAAATTTTATACCCATCTAAATTTAAAAACAAATAAAATATTTGAAAAGTTGGATCAAAGTTGTAGGGATAATGTGGCAGTGGAAATAGAGTTGCAAGTGGGATATAAACTGATGTGGCATGCATAGAAATCTGTGTATAGTTGCAAGAGAGTTGTAGGGATAAACTTGCCCTAAGTCTACAAAATAATATATGCATACTTTCCAAGGTACTATATATGCGTATTATCCAAACTTCCAAAGTAAGATCACCAATTGTACAAACGAATCTTTGTATATTACAAAATTTGGAAATTAGCTACAACCAAAATATGTGCGTACTTTCACTTTTTTAAAAGGTAAAAGCGCAGCTAAGTCTCTTATGTATTTTTTTTTTTTGTATTTGAGTGATCTCACATACAATTTGACTAAGCATTTTAGATACATTAAGGATCGTTCTTTAGAGCTGAACTTTACTGAACTGAATAAAATTGAACTGACTGAAAAACAAAACTTTTTGTTTAATTGTTTTGATACCCAAACGCTTATCAAAACCCTATCAATACTGTATGTTTATGAAACTACATGACGAGACCTTTCCAATGATATACTAATAACTACGAATAGATATCGGGATGAAAACTTATGGCGCTCTCAAGTTACATACTGAACTGCGAAAACCTGAACTGAACTGAAGTTGAAAAGAACAGGGCCTAATACTTATGTTAACCCGGTGTGAATTTACACCAGCTTAATAGTCATCTTTTAAATGTACTGAAAAAATTGTGTGGACCCGTTTTCAATATGAGATTGGGTATTAATGACCTCTCCCCCTCAACTACACAATAATGAACCCTATTACCCAGTCTCATATATGAAACGGGTTCACAAAAAAAAATTCTCTTAAATGTCAATAAATAGTCAGTTATTTTATTTTTAGTCACAAATTTACCTGGTGTAAGTTTACACCCAGTGTACCAAAGACTTACTGGTTTATGTATCATGATTGTAACTCCTTCTTTTAGTATATAAATAGAAGCCCTTATCCACCAATTTTGTTTGTCTATAAGAAATTTAAACGTTTAAACTGAGATGGAAGAAACTAAGGTCGTTAATATGTAAAGAGAATTTTTGCTCAGTCTACATCCGGCTTCTTACACACATTTTTTTAAAGGACAGTTTTTGTTAATTCATTTTATACAATATTTCTCTACAAAATAAATAGAAAATAAAGAAAGTTTGTCGATCTTTATCCGACCAGTGATTAGAAAAATATAAATGACGATCAAGTGTATATAATGTATGCATGAAATCTAAAAAATATAAGAAAAAAGTTAAAGAAAGTTTGTAAGTAAAGAATTAAGTTAATCAACTTCCCTATAATGGCACATTATATAATATACCTAGGTGTATATTGATCATTGTACACCCCAAGACATTTTCAAACCATTTAAATGAATTTTCTTAAAAGTACAAATGCATTTTCAGGCATTTTTATAAGACACGAATGCATTTTTTATTTATTTTACAAGGTATGAGAAAGAGAATAAGAGTGAGATGCACAATAATCTATATACACCTAGGTTTACCATATACGATTTGCCTAATAATTAACAATTTCACATTATTTTTCCTTTTTGAGAACCAAGAAAGAAAAGAAGGAAACAACACTAGCACTATGCTTATTTGATACAACAAAATAATTGTTTTCCTTCTAGCTATTAAATATTGAGACAAAGAATGCATAAACACTATGGAAATAGTTAATTTAAAATAAGAAGGAAAAAAAATGATATGTGCAATGATTGACACCTTCAATTTCAATTAAGCTATACATAAATTGTATGGAATGTACTTTGTTAAATTCTGAATTTTAATGATACAAAATTTAAATAAATATAAAACCAATTAATCGAATTAAAAGGAACTAAACCAAACCATGTATAACTGAATTTATTACATTTGGTTTTTATAGTTATAATATGAAATCGTAAGGTGAATTAGAGTTGTAACGAATTAATTAGAACTAAAGTGAAATATATTGAACCTAATATAGCAAGTTTTGAAAACATGCAACAAATAATGATGGTGTATGCGTCCTTTTTCTTAGGAAAGGACTGAAGAATATTGTATGTGTTTTCGTGTGATCAAGTAGGAAACTACAATGGTATTTGAATAATAGCAATATAATTAAGCATAATTTCAACATTTGACCAAATTTCAATTCAATTTGTTTGAAAAGTACTCAATATAATTAAGAATATTCAATTGAGTTTAACTTATGACAAGAGTTTCCATCCAACTTATTAATACTATCCTCCAGTAAGTTTAATAGTTTCCTTTAGGAGTTAAAATTAACATTCAATATACTTTTGTTTTGGAGATTTCAACTTAATGCAAGTTCAATTATATTTAATCAAATGGACCACAATTCATAAGATTATATAGAGGAATTCAAAGTTTAAAAACATTATCGATCATTTTACTTCTTAATGGAGTCAAGATAAGTAGTGAAAATTTAACAACATATTCAAAATTTTGTAAATATATAAAATTCAAAGCAAATTGTGATTAGTACAAAAGTAAAGAATATAATGCCTACTTTTTTCAACTTGATAATTACATACACAACAAAATAGAATCTAAAATAAGAAATTAAAGGAGGCCCGTGCATCGCACGG
>ONZK01002447.1:10751-22005 GCA_900322385.1 Pharnaceum exiguum | reverse complement strand
GGGGGGGGGTAACATGATTTTTTTTGTTAAGAACGCAACTCAAACAAAATGATCTTAAATCTATTAATTTTCTATGCGTGTTTTACTTTATTTGTTTGCTCTTTAATCAGTACTGTAGTAACTAGTAAGTAGTAAAACATGTCTACGTACTAATTAAAGGAAAAGACTTAGCAGGAAGTGGCGGTGGGAGGAGAAAACATTACAGAGGAGTGAGACAAAGGCCATGGGGGAAATGGGCAGCAGAGATAAGAGACCCAAAGAAAGCAGCTCGAGTGTGGTTGGGCACTTTCGAGACTGCAGAAGCAGCGGCCCTAGCATACGACGACGCAGCGCTCAAGTTCAAAGGCAACAAAGCTAAGCTCAACTTCCCTGAGAGAGTAGTACATGGTCATCCACACAATTACTTATTTACTGCTGGCAGTGGCAGCAACTCCGTGGCTGGTGCTAGTGATAATTTCATTCCTCACCCAGCATCTTCATCTACATGTGTATCTGCAGCTCCGGCTCATCAAGGTCCGGTCTTCACTTGTGCTTATGCAGGCGATGTAATAACATCTTCCTGGTCGCATTCGCCCTACAACCAGCAAGTGATTAGTTCCAGCACTAGTAGGATGACTAGTAGCTCCACCAGTCAGTATCCTTATCTGGCGCAATACGCCCAGCTTCTATCGAGCAAGGATGCCAACATACCCTCTATCATGTCAACCCTCAATCAGCACACTAGTAGCAGCATTTTATATGAACCCCAAGATTTTTCTACTAATACCTCTCCATCATCAGGAATGTCACATTCATCCTTGGCTATCACCACTAGTGCACATGATCTGGATCCGCCGTCATCATATCAACAAAGCGACTTCCCGAGATCTAACTCAGCCGAATCCCCTCCACATCCTCATTCTCGTACTTCTCCAAGTCCTAGGTTCCAATCTGATGACTCGCGCTAGCTCTAGCTCTTGATGACCATTGTCGTTGCTCTTGTTTAGTTGTTAGACTGGTTCATCTGCGGACTTTCCCCTTCCAATGTGTTGAACGTACTATCTCATATAAATTTTGTTGAAATATGCTTCAAAAATGATGTTTTATTTATTATTTAAATTATAATTAATTTAGTGTGAGTTAGTGGCTTATGGAGTTGTGGTATAAGATTGTTTTTTTTTTACGGAATTTTGGGTTCTCTAATTTTTTGTATTGCTCTCTCGCTATTTCGTTGAAATACCATTCGAAAACAACATACGGCAAAAGAGGCAATATTAATACGGCAAAAGAAGCAACTCCCATTAATATGATTCCGTGTATTGCTACGGTTTTGAAATTTGATTTTTTTTCGAAGGGTTTTTGCATTGGTTCGAAAAAAAAATCTTCTAAAAATGTCTTAATTTTCATTTTAGCTGCAAATTACTTGAGTTGAGGAAAGTGTTAGTGGGTATGCAACTCCACTTTATATGGGTAGTACCTAATTTTTAGGATCACATTTGAAACATATATAGTTTGTAAGCTAAGGCTATATAATAGCCTAGGTGATATAGTTTTTACTTGTGCAAGCATAACATAAGGAACGTTCATAGTATTTTATCTTGCTTGCTCCATTCTTCTCTTCCACCATTTGATTAGTGTACTCCTACGTGCAACTTCCTTTTCAAGGTGATTATCGTGAATCCCATTTAAAAATAAAGCACAAGTTCTAACCGGGGATAAAATTGAATTTGAAAATTAGACATTTATCAGAAACTTCAAACATTACTCGAAGAGCCAAGCAAGGGGGTCAACGTGTAGGAGTCTAGGAGAAATGGAAGTATGGCCCTCGAAGGATTTGATGTTTCTCATATTTTACCAGAGATGGTTACTTATAAATTGGATCATATTAAAGCTCGATAGAAAGTAGTTCGTAATATAATATAATCATTGGGGCACCACCGCACCAATGCCCAAACCCGCAGATGCTCCAAAATCTTTTTGATTGCTCGTTTAAGAACTACGATCTTTGGCTTTTGAACTGATGAATCACCTTCTATCCGAGAAGAACAACAACATCCAGATTATAGGATGGAAGCTTAATTGGAATAAATTCGCAATCTTCTTCTATGATTGATCAGTTTCATCAACAAGAAAAAGTCACTTTAATAATTCTTTGTCTACTTTAGATAATCTTAAAACACGAAAAATTGTTTAATGATACATCTCCAATTTGTAAAATAAGTCCTGAAAATGCAGAGCATATTATCTTGAATTGTTTTACAACTCAAAATATTTGAAATGAATTGCAAACTAATAGCTGGTTAATTAATCGGGTTACCAACACTACTACATTAATTAATTACTTTTGGTTATCACGCATATTGATTGTGCTATAAAACTATAAAGTGTCAGCGTCAAGCTTTGCGGCTGACTGTGTCTTCTGTTGTGCTTATCACGCGTATTGATTGTGCTACGGCCTACGAGTACTAGTTCACTATTGAACATATACGGAGTATATATGTATCATTTTGAGTACTGCTATCAAATTCAAGATTTGCAGTAATTTCCTTTTTGCAAATTAAAAATTATCTACTCGTACATCTTTTTTTTTTCTTTGATAAATGCTTAATCATTTCCTTAAATTACCATTCTCCTGAGACATGGTATTTTTATACAAATCCGAGGAAAATCATATCCAAAACATCCCTTTTATGATCCTATACAAATACATAGGAAATCCTTGACTAAACTATCTCCTCGATCAACCACGGAGAAAAGATAGGCTACGGGCGCAGATGATCGGTCAAATACACCCAAGGTCGAACTTATATTGATGTGTTTGAGGCACGAAATGGAGACTCCCCGCTCTGGAAGGGTATAGTGGAAGTTAGGTCCGTCCTATGGCAAGGCTCTCAATCTATTATAGGAGATGGAATGCGCACCTTATTTTGATTGCATAAATGGGCATGTGATGAATCCCAGAAGCCGAAACTTGGAACTGTGGGAGAGTACTGGACTGGCGACAATTGACAATGGTCTAAATTTGCTGACTATCTCCCAGAAGAAAGATTGGACGATACTCCTTGATTTCTCGTCTCATGAAGTGATTAAGTCAATTTTGTCATATACTATAAACAAAAAAATGAAAAACAAGCATCGTTGCACATCTACGAGGGAGTTATTCTAGACACATGTAGTTGCCAAATTCTACTGTGCAACCAGTTTCACATAGCAACATATACCTCACTAGGAGAAAAAAAAAAAGATAAACTCATTTGAAAAAATAAAAAACAAAACAGGAAAAAAAACATATCAACATCCCTCTCTCTCCTCACCCACCCTACAACTCCATTTTTTCTCCATGCTCAACTGGAAACCACCTCCCCTGGTGACCATCACCGCTTCTCACCATCACCGCTCCTTCACCGCCGTCATTGTCTTATCCAACCACCGCGAATTTTGTGACCGATGATGTTAATTTGTGATCCCTGACTTAATTTGTGACCTATAAAACCTAATTCGTGGCCCCTTAACTTTTATTTTGTGACCTTTAGAGCCGGTTTTGTGACCCCATGTAGTACAATTTGCTCTGAATAGCCAAATTGGCCTTTTTAGTATACACCTAACACCAAATTGGCCACTTTTGTATTCTGGCCGCCAAATTGGCCTATTAAGTTAACAACGTTGCCTGATAGGCCTATTTAGAGCTAGATTCGGCCGGGGATTATGTTTTCGACCCTTTTATAAAAATTAATGATGGATTCACACAAATTTTACTCATTTTTCACCCTTACGTATTTCCTTTTCAATCGGTTACAGAAATTGTTGACTTGTTAACCGCTACATAAATTGGGTTACATAATTGAGAAAATTGTACAAAAATACCTAAAGTGTACCTCTATTTATACAGAACTCTCTTATATCACATTTTCTTTTAAAAAATACCTTAAAAGTTCATTTACTTATTAAACTACTACATTTGACCGAAAGTCAATTTTTTTACCAAACTACCCCTATGTTTCGTGGGCATGATTTTCCTACCATTTCTATTCAATTTTCTTTTTATTTTCCATTACCTTTTTCCCTCAATTTCATATCCCTTCACCAATTTCATTTATACCCCAAATAATCCTCATCTAACCCTAATTTCACCTTGTCTATTCATTACTCTCTTCTTTCACTTATTTCAGTAACCAAAACACCACCTTAGTAGCAACAGCAACAACACCTCTCAAGTGCAATTGAAGTCATTTCCCCTTCTCAATTTTTATTTTTGTTCAAGGTCCATGTAAAAATGGATGAATTGAAAAGCTCACTTTTGAAGTTTCTTTTATTAATTGTTTTGACTTTTGGGTCAACTTTTGCTACATGTTGGTGAAGTAGGTGGGCGGTATTAGGTATTGTATTAGCTAGGTAACATGTAATATTTGGTGTATGAGCTTGTAATTGGTAAATGGCACCCTTTTTTGTAATATTGGAATTTTGAAATGATTTAGATTGGAGAGTTTGATTGATCTAAGATATTGAGCATTCAAAACAGAAAAATTTGCAACTTCCTTAAATTGATGATAATAATGAAAGATTTTTTATCAAATCATAAATAAAAAGAATTTGGGTGGACATGATGAGAGAAAGTGGGATATGTAAATGAATAGGAGGGAAGAAGGAATAGGGAAATAAAGAAAAATGAATAAAAATGGTGAGAAGGCTGCTACCTCGAACATGTGCACGGCATGTGAGGGTAGTTTTGTTAAAAAAAAATTGACTTTCGGTCAAATGTAGTAGTTTAATAAGTAAATAAAATTTTAAGGTATTTTTTAAAAGAAAATGTGATACTGTATAAATAGAAGTACACTTTAGGTATTTTTTTACAATTTTCCCTACATAATTAAAGTGGTTTACACATTTTATTGAGTCTATTTGGGAGATAGTGGGCTGGGCTGGGCTGAGCTGAGCTGGGCTGGAGTATGAAAGGGAATGTTTTAGAAGATACGTAGCAGTCCAAACTCTTCATGATGAAGTCAACAACGGCGTGGATGATGAATTGCAACCACAAGATACAGAGATGAACGCCAAAGGAGTTCATGACTATTATTTCATTATTACTAATAAATAAATTAAAAATGAAATGAAATGAAATGAAATGATTGGAATGAGTATGGGAATGGGTATAACTGCGAGAGGAGACATCACTAGCATCAGCATAGCTGCTGCCGTATCTCCTCCCTTTGGTTTTGGGACACGGGGAAAGAAGCAAAGCAGATTTGCTAATTGTTCTGCTCAAAATGCTGGGGCTATTGGTATCAGCTCATGTGCTCATGGTAAGGGAAGCTGCAGTCATCAGCTAAATCATCAAGAAGTAATTGAAAATTTTAATTTCAGTGGCACCACCACGGCTACGCGTAGGTTATCCGCAGGATTGATGTTAAAAAGGTGCAAAGCTTTGGAGGGGCAAGGGCAAACCCAAACCCAGGATGATGTGGTGTATCAAGGCATCTATGGTCCCTGGACGATTGAGGACACGGACGTCCGCGAGGTTAGTCGCTCAGATGCCATCCTTGTCTCTCCTTAGCTTGTTGTATTAATTAATTAATTACTGGAGTACTACTTTTTGTATTGTATAATTAGAAGATAGAATGCCTATACTTCCCGCAGGTTATCCTGTACCGTACTGGATTAGTGGTAGCAGCTGCCTCCTTTGTTGCGGGCGCTTCCACAGCAATTTGGGCAGCAACAGTAGCTGGTGAGTCAAGCGGCAGCAGCTTCCTCAATTATTCTTTGGACTTGCTGTACGTATTTGGAGCTTCTGGACTGGGTCTGTCCCTGTACCTCATCCACATCTACGTGACTCCAATCAAGCGTACCCTTCAAGCTCTGTGGGCGTTGGGGGTTGCGGGTTCTCTGGCCACCTATGCCGCTCTCGCCCGACCTTCTGGTGACGGACTCGTCCTCTTTGCTGTTGAAAACCCTTATGCTATCTGGTTTGTGGGACCTCTTTTTGCTGCCCTCACTGGCCTTGTCTTCAAGGAAGGTAGTTCCACTTCCCCTGTCAACTCCATAGCTTCCTGTCATTACATTTTGGATCACCAGCCTTTTTTTTTCTCATATGTTTTACATCACAGGCCTATGCTATGGCAAGTTGGAAGCTGGCATCCTGACTTTCATAATTCCCACCCTTCTTCTCGGCCACTTGGTACTTTCTTAACTCTCATTTCAACAAGCACCCGGATTTATCACCGACTAAAATTTACCTTGACAATTCACAGAGTGGTTTGATGGATGATGGCGTCAAATTGAGCCTTCTTGGGTTTTGGATGGCCCTTTTCACCATATTCGCAGCGAGGAAATTCACGCAGCCTATCAAGGTACCCTTTTCTGCACTTTCATCGATTCATTTCCAACTCTCATGATAATAACTACATCCTCTTTTGTCTGAATTCTGAAGGATGACATTGGTGACAAGTCTGTTTTCATCTTCGATGCCCTTCCAGAAGAGAAGAAGAAAGCTGTGCTTGAAAAGCTTGATCCCTCAAATTTTTAGTTCATCTCCGCATAACAAATATCACTATGATATACCGTTGAACTTTATTGGTTTTTCTTTTCGGTAGTCAAACTGTATTGAATAATTGAGATGTAGCGTTCCGCAGGCCACATTATCTGCTTATATTTGCGTACAGAAACCACAACATCAACTTGTTTGGCACTGCAGCATCTAGCCTTGTATGTAATTATGTACCCAACTAGACCATGTAGACTCACATACGAAACTTTCAAAAAATTTACATTCATAAATGAGTTTTTGCATTGGTCATCATTCATCAACCATCATAAGTTTGGTTTCCTTAGAAAGGGCCCAAAATCATTATCTCATCATCATTTGGCTGCTAATTAGACAAAGTGAAATCATGGACTACCTTGGTTGTGATGCTCCTTGCAAATGAAGTTCAGTGACGATGTTCTAACCAATTTGCGGCTCGGTCAATTGTTTGTAACCATTCTCGAAGCACCTCAAGTTGTGCTCTTGATTTTCAACGTCGCTACCTTGTATTCTTCGGGAGGCCCACGAGCAAACCTCATTCCACGTCTTATTATGGTAGGCAAAGGGGAAAAAATCAAAAAAGGATGAAAGGAAAGGGCACTAAAGCGGAGCAGTTTTCTGCAAATTAAAATAGAAGGTTTTAAATAAAAATCACAATATTGACTGATGCTCAACCCAATTTTTATTCCGTTTTAAAGTTATGCTGTTGCAGAAAAAAAGAAGAAGAAAGCAATAGGGTATGACCTATAAATAAATCTATAATCAACAAAACGAACAATTTGCATGCCGCAGTATGTGGATCATTGCATAAAACTATTTCAGCTAAAAATACTCCGAAGTGGTGAAGGCAGCTGTTCAGTTTCATTACATAGTTGAACTGGCCGGAAACAGGGGAGAGGAAGGTTCTACCGTTCTACAGCTAGTCATTAAGGCCGTCTGCAAGAGCGATTGAACTTACACTAAATTAATTACACATACATTCTAATTTCTAACTACGATTATGTGTAATCAAGAATCCAAAAATAACCTGGTTCTCAAAAAAAATAAAAAATAAATAATAATCATCACTGAAATGTTAATGTCACAAGTAAAGCAAGCCATCACCTAGCTGATAGCACAAAGCTATCATGCTTTATTGCTTTCCTTTCGAAGCAATGAGGTTTTGATAAATCTGAAACCGCGTGGAGAGAAGCGGACATCAAGTTCTGACAGGGAAGTCTGGAACATAACATCAGCAGTCTTGTATGGGTATCAATGGAAGTTTGCCTCCATATGGTTCAGGAAGTTGGCTCTCATCAATGTCAACAAGCAGAGTCGACCTCAATTTCTTTGTCTCGACAAAAACAATCTGCATAGATTCGTATAAAGTGATTCAGATCAAAAACCAACGTCCACATTACACAATACATTTCCTGCAGCTGGCAGGTCATGCAAGAGGTAAGGATTTGAACAATTCCAGCCCCAAGCCCCCTCCATGTTGTCCATTACAAACTATGAAACTATGTGAGCCGTGGATAAAATGTTGTACTCCTAAATCAAAATAGTTATTCTGGTCATATTTTCAATGAGACTCCTTGCGACCTTCTTTCGATCAACTTTTTTGGTGTGGCTGGTAGCTAGGCGGCCTAGGCCTATTTCTTAGTTTATAGGTGCTCCTTTTAATCCTTCTCTCAATCTAATATTATGACATTCTTGTGAGACTCTGAGTGAAATAGGAGCATCCGTCGGCAAAAGAATCACCCTAAGATGATAATTCAATGCTATTGAGAAATTAAAGAATCAATCTGATGGTTCTATTTCTCACTTGCTCCTACTGAACCAGGATCAAAAAGATTGAAAAAATCAGTGTTCATCAAAAGACAAGGATTAAGTAATCATTTGAGAAATTGACCAAATTTGGTCTTTACATACACCAGGAAGCAATTTACAGATATTGTCATGTTTCAGCACTTGACATACCTTTTTCTTTGTATTGTTATCGATAAATGGGTAGATGACTTTCCAAGCTGCCATAAAAATATATGGTGCATTGACAATTAATAACTTGCCTAACCTCTCAGGGTAACAATCCTGCAATAAACGAGAGAAATTAGGAGTGTAACTGAAGCTGCTCTGACACCACAAACATTTCTACTCATAAAAAAAATGCATATGCTAGGCAACCATGCTGTAGGTGAGCGCTTTACCTTAAAGGGAAATATTGAATACATACATACCTACATGCATACTTACAGGCGGAGTGTTTGCCGCCATCAGTTGAACCATGGAACTAACTCATATGGAAAAACTTATGGGCATAAAGCCAACTTCAACACATTTCCAAATGAAACAGAAAAGAAAAAGAAAAAACAACCTGTAAGATTAATAGTGCAGCAATATATCCACGAATGTCACTGTTCGAATACCCCCAACCTTCAAGATCACCAATGAAGACAAACTTCTCTTGTCCCTTGGGCATTCTGGAACAAGAAGAAACAACAAGCTGGAGTCACTGTTATAGCAGAAGAAATACAATTACAAATACGTTGATCTGGCATTGCAGGTTTCAGTTTTGACCCAAAAGTGTTCTATTTGTTATTCCATCAATGATCATCACACAGTACAGTGTCACAGTGTGTATGGTTGGCAGAATGGGGTACCTTGCACAAATTTTGTCAAGGAAAAAAACTACGAAACCTGAAAAAGACAAACAAGACAACAGGTAATCAAGGGGTAAGCTAAAACATACGTTGTAATAATGAAATTGAAAGGACAAATTAAAGTGAAATTTGAAAGAAAGAAAAATACATACGTACGTACGTTTGAATTCATCTATACCCTCTTTGGAAGGATAATGTCTGGCACCATAGCAAACTATAATAGGACGACCCTGCTTATCAAGGCCTTGCATGAAGAGCTTATTATGGGAAAGCTGGTTGGGTATTTCTGAGGGAGAAATGCAGTTGTTTGGGACGAAGGAACGTCTCCAGCTAAGACACTTCAACAGAAGGGCACTAGCTTTTTCTACATTCATATCCCGAGCTCTCAGAAACCTTCTGATGGTCGGATCATCCACATCCTGAACCAAGATTTACTAAGATTAATCATTGATTGTTCAATTCTGCATCCACACTCCCTCCTCCGTCCAAAAATAGTACTCAAGTATATATTGTTATAAAAAAGTTAAAATGAAATAATAATTGATGATATACATCAATACCGGGGAGGGGGAGGAGGAGAGGGAGAAATTAAGAGGAACTCGATCGAGAAAGCAAGTTAACCTCAACACAAGTATCCTGAGACTGAATTAAGGATCTCATGGCAACGATTTTGAGGTGCTCTTCTTCTGGTTCTGGTTGTTGGCAGTCATCGTTGGAGTTTGAGCAGCAGTTGCTGGTATTGTTGCTGCTTTCATCTCCCAATCCCAATCCCAATCCCAATTCCAATTCCAATTCCTGCTTGTTACTACTACAGCTCGTCTGCTCTTCCATTCTCTCTCTCTTGACAGACAAGCCACCAGCACAACGGCACCTCTGCTTAGTTCGTCTTATCCAAACTCGTATGGCTCATAAACCAGATGTCCAGTTTGACTAGTTTTGACCGTATCATTAAAATAAACCGGATATACCACTGGTATGTTTGGGTGGCTTGACTGGCTTCTCATTAAATAGTTGTTGATCAGTTACACAAAAAAATAAAGGCAAACCCCAAACAATACCAAATTGGGCACCTTGTAATCTAAAGGTTGTAAATTATCTACAATAATTCCAACTTGACACCCCTTTAACAGTTTAATGATCATCATCGGTTGGCTAATCAAACAACTGCCTAATCAATGCCACGCATGCAATGTACACCGGACATGGCGCAGCTTGAAATCATTGGACTGTTTAGGAATATAAGGAGTCAAGTTGAAATTATTGATGGTGGTTTACAAACTCGAAATTATTGATGTACGTCGCAACTTGGGATTCTTCTGAGTAATTTTGCCAAAAATAGGTTACATTAGTGCTTCGTTCATATGTTAATCTGTGTCTTTTCTTTTTCTTTCAATGATTCTACCCCTTTATCCCCTTCTTTTAGCTCAATTATATACCCTTTATCACCTTTCATTTTTGATATAAAGGGCAAAAATAGATTTTAAAGAAATAAAGAAAAGTGGAATAGGAAAGAAAAAAGGAATACAAAAAAGAATTTACAACTCCCTTCGTCATCCATAATTGAGGATGTATTATAATGCAATAAGTCTTTGGTACACCGGGTGTACCGGTACACCCTATGGATTTATAACTAATTACAAAGGGATTGACTAATGGCATTAAAAATGTGACTAATGATAAATGTACTAATACTAGTTATAAATCCACAAGGTGTACCCATACACCGGTGTACCTAAGAATTGGAGATTATAATGAGTTCACTCATTTTAATAGTCAACAAAAAAAAAAAAACTTTTTTCACACGCAAATTAGGGACATTTTATCTTTTCTTTTGAAGTTGAATAAATAAATGATATTGTTTTTAATTACTTATGTATATAAATAAATGACATTTTGGATGAGTTGTAAGAGATTTGTACCATTATTTTGAAGGTATATATGAGCTTACATGACTGATTGCACACCGAAATTGGAAGAAAATTTGTGTGAACTCGTTTCATATATGAGTAAGGTCACTAATAACTAATAAAGGGTCACTAATGACCACCGATTAGGGATGGCAATGGGGCGGGTCTAAGTGGATACCGGCCCGCCACTGCCCCAGTTGAGGCGGGGATGG
>ONZK01002446.1:0-12219 GCA_900322385.1 Pharnaceum exiguum | reverse complement strand
AAAGTAACTTCTAAAATTTAGAGCTGAGCACAATCACCGGACGAGTTTTGCACCTAATAAGGTCAGGACTGGATAAGATTATAAGATTAGAGGCCAAAGACAAACCTGAATTATCATTGAAAGATTGCAAAAAAAGGTATCATACAAAAGTTTCTGCACCCTAGATGTATTTCAATCCTGATATGTATTGCTGTCTAGAAGTAAGATATTGGGCTAAAGAATAAATAACTCCCAACAGCCCCAAAACTTTGACCTTCATCACATCTGTAATAATGATGGCTGGCAGATTGAGAGGTAGAGTCAGCAGAGGTGCCATGTCTTTCTGTTTAGTGTAGCTCCATACAAACCGGTTGAGCAGAATATGACTCGGGAATGTTAGTACCAGAAGAGCCACGTTTTTCACAGCAAAAAACCAATCTGGTCCACCAATTTCCAAACCCCAACCAACATTTCCATGCCACACTTCCTCCCAAATGTTGTATAGGGCAGTTATGACTAGATACAATGATATGACAACAGTAACAGGAAAGTATCTTTGCTTATCACCAAAGCCAGCAACAAAATCGGAGTCCTGATTAAGTAGTAGTAAGATAGGCGCCAACAAGAAGATACCACGGTTCGAACCACCCGTTAGATTAACATTTAAGATCAGACAAATAGCAAAGCACATAACTGTAGCCACATTACCAACAGCAGGCATCCAGGCTCCCTCTGCAGCCATCCTCTTGATTGTAAATGTTGGAACTGTTGAAGCTCTACGTTGCTGCAAGAACCTCATTTTGGCAGGGAAATTAGCAGTACTGCTTTGACCTAATTGGGTCGTCCCAATACCGCCCCTTTGAAGAGCCTTATCCCGCACCATTGAAGCCAGCTCAAATTTTATTTCCAACCCAATAAGCATGAAGATAGCAGCATATAAACCAAGGAGAGACGTCCTCGCACCCTCAACAGCCAATAAAGTAACAAGCTTTCTCTCTTCCCCACTTATATCCCCGCCATCAATGAGGTTTTTGATCCTAATCTGACCCTCTACTAAATAGGTGACAGGAAAGAGTGCCACAAGGAGAGCGAAAACCCAAGGCAAAACCTTTGTGCTAGAGGCAGACGGGAAGTGTGTGAAGACAGCAAATACAGAGGCACAGATCATAGTTAAAACAATGAGAACCTGCAAAATCATGGCTTGAGGAAAGTGCTCAAACGATACATAGACACCGACAGCAATACCAACAGAAAGGGCATACAGCGTTCTCAACTCGACAATGTACTTGATGGGAATAATGGAGGTAACAGCAGCCAGTGAGAGCAAAACTGCCACAATCAGCAGCCATGATGGCCACGTAGGCTTCATAGCCACAAAACCATATATGGAAATGTCATCTCCAGTGTGATGAGCAGATTTGATGAGGTCAGAATGGTAGGTCCATGATAATGGAGTAGGTGGCTGCAGCAAGATAAATAGCAATCCTGTTGCCACCACAAGAAGTAAACACCTCTTGGCCAGCTTCGCAGAAAAAAAGTAGATAAAGTTACATTACATAAAAGTTGATTTCAGAAGAAAATGTGACTAATAAATGAGCATTACAAATGCACAGAGAAAAAGACTTGGATATATAGGGCACAACCAAACAACAAGCATACTCCTATCAATCCTGAACTGCAGTCAAACATAACAATTTGGGTCCAGAAACACATAGTCATCTAATATCACCATGATGGAACATCATATGTAACCCTAGTTCAAACCTGCATAAGACATTAAATCTTGTATGATATTACGACATTGTTAAGCTTTGAAGTCCATGTTGCTCAGAAACTCCAAAGTAATCCGAAATCCCATCAGCTCAGAGCTGATATCCGACCCAACACTCAGACTGCTCACAACTTAAAATTTTGAATAGCAAAATTTCATTTTGATCAATTTTGCATTTACATGAGTGATTCCTAGATGTGTTACTTAAAAGTTAAAAGGGAGCTGAGCTTAGATAAACTATCAGGCGATACACAGAGCTTTTGTAAATCCTAGTTACGACTTTAAAGTTAGTAGCTGCTAACCAAACCCCCATCATTGTTTAATCGTAACCAGCATATCTTTAAAATTCAAAACACAAGGACACAACTCCAAAAACCATATCAGCAGATCTTTCTTCGTGTCTGCCTAGCATAGCCTAAAGGTAGTGAAAGACTTAATAACTGACCATCAAGATGTCAATCGGAACCATACTCTTGGAGTAACAAAGGTAGAAACACAAACACTAAACTCTATCCTTTACAAAAAAAATCAAAAGTAACACAAAATATAAAATAAAACCGCTTCTCTGGCCTTTTAAATAGAACAATTGCACAACTCAGATAAGCAATGGAGAAAGAACTTCTACAATTCAACATAAATGACACAGGTTCATCCAGAAATACCAGATTAATCCATGAAAATAGCAAATACGCACTGCTGTAAGACAAATTGTGACAGATGAGCATGCTTCTAACTTGTATAAGAAAAAAAATAGTCTTACTCAGTTACTCTACCTAAATAACAAAAGAGTTACAGTATGACCGCCACAATCGAGAAAATTAGGTATGATTTACTGACATCACTGTCAAATTAGAAAGAAATTTCAATGTTTCTTACGCTCACAGTCAATGCTATGCATGACTTCCCCAAAGAATGTGTATTCAGTTTCTCAGCTTTAGGCAAACGAAATCAAAAAGATTAAGAAACAAGATGCGGTCACATGAATTCATCATACATTGCCTCTGCCACACTGTAACACATCAATACCTCTAGCTTCAATACTGTAGTCAATGAAGAGAAACTAAACAATAAAAATAGGTGCAAACAAAGGAGACAAGAGCACAAGAATAATACCAGCACATGGGAGAAGTGGAAAGCAACAATAGGAATGCAAGCCAACCCAATCAAAATGATACAGGAACCCAAGAGCAGACAATCAGATGGTGCTCTGCCCTTCCACCACTGAAGACATTCAAAAATGGCTTCACGGCAAAACCAGACAGCCATGGCAACCACACCAGCATGCATATATCCTTGCCAAGATTTCATCTTTGGGGCTGTTTTTGACTTGTCCCTGCAAAACCCCACAGAAATTTTGGAAATTGTTATAGCGCTTAATCAAAAACTTATGGCGTGAAAAATACCCTGGAAGTGAAGTTTGAGAATTGAGAGGCAGTTCATACTTGTAAAGAAGAACGGGGGGTGAAATAGCCAATAACAGAATAGCTGACACCCACACTACAGATTTTGATGAGATAAATAACATTGCGAGCTTTGAAATGTAAAGGCAAGTCAAAATCCAGACTGCCCTGGACCCAATTCTGCCATCTGCAATGAGCCTCCTTAGCAGCACCATACCCAAACAACTTGTCACAATAACCATGTAGCTAGGGTACATAACATCATCCTCTAGACCATAATAGTATATGTTGCTATAATTAAAAAACCGATTCTCAATGTGGCTAAGCAGCAAGGCATGACCGATCAAAGCAACCTCTGTCAACAATTTAAGCTTGGGAGGCAGCAAGGCTAGGCCAGGTATAGTCATGGCAAGGACAACACCAGCAACAATCAGCTTACAAAAAGATTTCAGAGACATCCCAGCAAGCCAAATGTTGAGATCCCAGAAATTATGCATCACAAACCACATAGTCATTAGACTCCCAAGTACAACAAAGGCAAAATATGATGGCAAAGACTTCTTTGTGAAAAAACGAGCCAGATAAAAGCCTGAGACAGAAGGTAGCGGCAGCAGCTGCAAGAATCACAAAAATTAAGCTTTAGCTACCTATCAACAACTCTCAAGTATAGTGATGCAGTACATATAACTCTATTGTCCGTTTATGTCATAATTGCATAATCAGACAAAGGAGGAGAATCCATCAAGCGAATACAAATATTGCCTTGAACAGCATACGATACAAACCATAAGAGTTAAATGGAGACAAATTTAGAGAATCTGACATAAATTTCTAATGGGTCATTAACATACACCAATTAATGTAACAAACAACACATGCATATAGCTAATGGTATAACGAAGAGAGGAACTTAGATGGAGGGTATATTAAGTCCTTAACCTCTACTAAGCACAGGAAAAAGACTGACATAAAAATGTCAGTTATTGTGCAATAATAATCTACAATAAACTATCATTTTTAATACTCCTTGATATTAATACTGAAACTCCAAGAAGCAATCTAAGTCGTCAAAGATGATTCCAAATGTCATTGTCTATCTCATTCCTACTCAAACCCAGTCCTCTAAGAGCCCGTTTGGTTCATGGTTGAGAGCCCAACCCCACAAAACATGTTTGTTTGGGTTGGCTCAACCCAAACCCATGGGTTTCACTAACCCAAACCCATGAGTTTTCATAATACAATTTAAACCCTCCCCATAGAGCCTATTTTCTCCATCTCTCACCTCTATCCTTCCTCAGTTCTTCCCCACAAGTCCTAACCAAGACCTAGGGCCACCTCCGCCCCTGCCCACGGTCCACTACCACGTTCTGGTAAAACCTATCACCTAAGTCCCAAATGGCCCCCACCACTGCCATCTTCTTTTGAGACATAACTTTCACACTCTCTCTCCTCTACTCTTTCTTCAAGTGCCCACTCCCTCCACTGACATGGCGGATACCCACCGTCGAATCGTTGTCCCCATCATCACCATGTACTCCACCGCCCCCTTCTCTCTTCCCCGTTCTTTGTTCTATTTCACATTCTCTTAACCCAACTTCACCACATTTCTCCCAACCAAACACCAACGTAAGGGTTGAACTGGTTTGGCCAACAACAACATCTCAGCCTAATTCCATCTCAGATGGGGTATTGGGGGTATTGAGGGAGTCTGATGTACAGAGCCTTACCCCGATTTAAAAAATCAGGAGACTGTTTCCTTTGGCCAACCCAACCCCATTTCCACAAAAACCGTGAACCAAACGCCACCTAAGTACGCCCCCAAAATCACAACTGTTAGCTGCCTCATTCCTACTCTAGAACCTAATTCTCTCACAAATGGACCACGCATTTTTTTATTACAGGCAAGATTGAGATAAAGAGAGGCAACTGGTGTCCCCAAATCTATGTGAAACCAACCAAATGGATGCAAAAGCAAAATTTTAAGTGAGAAATAAAAAATTGGACATTCCTCCCAGAATCATGCGGGCCATTACCACGATCGAGTTTGAGTGTTTGACACATAAACCGGTGGGTAATTCGACATCAGTTTCAAGTTTCACAAAAAAATTCATGACCGAAACCTTTACAGAAATTTGATTCTCTTTGAGGTTCAAACATTTTAAAAATTTCAATTTTCAACCCAATAGCCTTCCCCAGGGTAATCAAATTTTGGCCTTAGACAGTTAATCCAAAAAATTAAAGATCACTAAGGGCAGCATGGTAACTAAATGAATGCCGACACCCCACAACAAAACATCCAACGCCATTGCACCACAATAACGACCAGGAGATAACTAGGCATGTTCTTTAGAGCTGTAGAAAATGAATTGTCTTGACACTCGAGCACTTATCAAAACCCTATCATTATTTGCATGTTCACGAAACTATATGGTGAGACTAATGATATATTAATAGCTACGAATATCGGGATCAAAACTTCTTATGTTCGCATGTTACGAGCTGAAGTGAGAAAAACTGCTAAAGTTAAGTATAATTAAGTTAGAAATTAGTAGGATGTTACTAGGTAGCTCTACAGTTACATTCTATGAGTACAAATACCATGTACTTCTGCTGAAATATCATTCAATCAAATCAAAGAAATATATTATCAAAACACTTCTTTCTTTTCTATCTTCCTCATCATACTTTCTCCATAAAATCTTTCATGCCTACATTCTTGTTCACAAAACACAAAATTTTGAAGCATGACTTCATCTCATTCATCGCTTCAGCAACCACCAATTTTCAAAGGTGAAAAATTATGATTATTGGAAAGGAAAATAAAAACTTTGTTGAAAGTTAAAGATGTATGGGTTGTGTGGGTTGTGGTAGAGAAGGGCTTTGAAACACCCAAAGAAGGTGAGCTAGAACCAACCGGAGCAACCCCTTGAAGAAGTTAAAAGAGAATACAATGAAGGATGCAAAGGCTACAACAGCCATGAATTGTCAATGATGAGTCCTCGGAAGAGATTTGGGACATCTCCAGATGGGGTTTCAAGGATCAAGGATCAATCAAAGTTAGAGCCCAGCAAACTCTAAAATCTGAAAAGAGAATTCGAAACTCTTAAGATGAATGAATCTGAATCAATAAATGCTTATTCTTCCGAATCATGGAGATATAGTGAGTCAAATGGAGATCTATGGAGAAGAACTTTCTATAGTAGGATAATAGACAAAATCCTATACAGCTTTGATAGAAAATACAATATCATTGTAGCTTTGATAGAAAATACAATATCATTGTTGCTTTGATCGAAGAAACACCAACTGAACTTTTTGGTTCTTTGGAAGCCCACGAGAAGAAAGTGATTAGCAAATAAGAGGGCTCTTCTGAAAATGCATTTCATTCTAAGGCCAAACACCACTCAAATTTCAAAAACAACACAAAGAAGAAGGATTTCAAGTCCTATGGAAACAAAAAGAAAGAAAGTTTCCACCATGTGAAATTTGCAGGAAGACAAACCATATTGAGAAAGATTGCTGGAACAAAGGTAAAACTCAGTGCACTTGTTGCAAGAAGTTTGAGCATGAGTTGAAAGATTGCAAGAAGTTTTAGCATGAGTTGAAAGATTGTTAGTACAAAGATAAATCTTCCAAAGCAAATGTGTCACACATGAAGAGCGCCTCTTTTATGATAGTAAAAATTCCAATAAAGGTGGGAGATCGTTCTGTATTTGAGTCAAAAGGGTAAGGAACCATTTGTCCAAACAAAAAAGGGAACTTGCTACATCAAAGTATGTTCTTGTCCCGCGCCTTGATCAGAATATGTTGAATGATGCAAAATGGTTATTTCTTAACCTTCAAAGGTAAACGCATGCCACATCTTTGATCAGGGAAGGAGATTGCAGAAGTTCCACTGAAAAACAAGAGTTTTCCTTTTGTATCGGGATTTTCAAAAATGGTACAAAGAGTGGAGCATGATGATTCATGGCTATGGCATAAAAGGCTTTGTCACTATAATTTTCATGCCTTACCACTCATGCGTAAGTCCTCATAGATTTTCCTTCCGTAATGATGAAGAATGAAGTATGTAAAAGATGTCAACAGACTCCTTCCCTTCCGGTCCAGCATGGAGTGCGAAGGAGAAGCTTAAGTTGGTACATGCTGATGTTTGTGGTCCAATGAGGACAATTACTGATTGTAAGGACAATTACTGATTGCAAATTGATGACTTTACGAGAAGTTCAAAGTCATGGCTGAAAATCAAAGTGGTTGCAAAATGAAGAAAATCCGATCGAACAGAGGCAAGGAGTATAAGGAGTATACTTCACATGAATTGATAATTTTGTGAAGATGAGGGTATTGAACAGCAACTTACATTCGATTAGCAAAATGGAGTGTCAGGAGTACAAGAATAGAGCCCCTATGAAGATGGCGAAATGCATGCTTTTTGAGAGTAACATGCCTACGAAATTCTGGGAGGCTGTATATATATCCGTATATCTTCAGAATCGATGTGTAACAAAAACTGCAAAAGACCAAACACCTTTCGAAGCTTAGTCAGGTCATAACCCCTCGGTGAGATATCTAAAAGTGTTGTTCTTTATGCTATAGTCATGTTCCCAAGGAGAAAAGGCACATGCTAGAGAGAAAGTAGATAGAGGCATATTTTTGGGCTATAGTTTACACTCCAAAGGATATCGTGTGTTCAAGCTGGAAATCTCTGGAGATGTCGAAGTGGATGAAAATTCCAAATGGGAAGAAGAAAAGATAGAGCACCATCTCATCACATCTTTAACTTTGAACTCAGATGAGAGCGAGGTCCCGATTCCGATGGAGAGGAAGTTTATTCTCCACGAGCCTCACCAAGAACTCCACTAAATTCTCCTAATATTTAAGGAGGAGATTCATCCCCGAATACTTTAAAAGCTATTGGTCCAAAAGGCAAGACACCTGATTTGTATCCCCAAGGTGCGTTTGATAATGCTGGTGAACTAGCTTCTCGTGAGAATCATGTTGTGTAGCTGTCCATGAGCCAAATCATTACATTGAAGCCTCACAACACCAAGAGTGGAGAGATGTCATGGAGGAGGAGGTGAGAATGATTGGAAAAAAAACAAACTTCAATGTTAACCGAGAGGCCAAAGCATAAAGTTGTTGTTGAAGTCAAATGGATTTTTAAAGCTAAGTACAAAGCAGATGGTTTGGTTCACTTTGGTTCTATTCAAAAATACAAGGCAAGGTTAGTTGCTAAAGGCTACACTCAACAATATGGCATTGATTATGAGGAGACTTTTTCCCTTGGTTGCTATGGATGTCAAATCTGCCTTCTTAAATGGCTATCTTCACTAAGTAATCTATGTTGAAGAACCTAAAGGCTACATGCTGAAGAAGCTCTCTATGGCATAAAACGCTCCTAGGGCATGGTACAGCAGAATTGATGAGTATTTGCTCAAGCAAGGCTTTCAAAAAAGTTCAAGTGAGCCTACTTTATATGTCCAGCATGCAAAGGAAGGTTTAATGATCTTCTCACTCTTTGGTGTTTTTGGCGAGATGTGGGTTTGTCCTTCCATAATAGAGTTCTTGCAAATTAGTTACATGGGGTTTAGGAGACATAAGGAGAAGAAGGTGCTATGGCGGGGTGCTATGGCGGAGTGCAATGCTAGCAGTTCTATGGTGCATATAGATCATCCGGAATGCTTACTTTTCTTGGTTCTTTATGGACAAAATCTGTTGGGGCTTTTGTAGATGTGCCTTTGACTATCCTGTAAAGCAATTGGTCTAGTTTGTAACTACTCTTTTTGAGGACAACTTGTCCTCTTCACATCAATATAATTTTTTCTTATCTAACAAAAATGATCATCTCACTCTATGTGGATGACTTAATTATTATTTTTTTTATAAGAAAAAATTGTATTAATAGAAGAGGACAAGCTGTCCTCAAAGAGAATAAAGCCATGATAAATGAATTCAAGCAAAACAGGAAGAAAGAGTTTGATGACCGATCTAGGTTAGATGAACTTCTTTCTTGGCTTAGAAGTGACGCAAACAGAAGATGAAAGAATGTATCCTTAAAAGGTTCAAAATGGATAAGTGCAAGGTTGTCCCAACATCGGCTGTCCCAACATCGCTTTATATTAAATCAGAAAATTTCTAAAGATGGTGGAGCAAAAAAGGTTGTCGCAACATCGCTTTATATTAAATCAGAAAATTTCTAAAGATGATGGAGCAAAAAAGGCAGATCCTAGAGTCTAGAGTCTACAGAAGCATCGTTGGAAATTTACTCCTGATAATGTTTGCTACAAGTCTTTCTTTTATCCCGATACATGCAAAGTCATAGTAAACTTCATTATGGTGCTTCAGCACATGCAAAGTCCTAGTAAACTTCACCATACCAAAAGAGTTCTAAGGTATTTTCGAGGTGAAGACAATGAAGAAAGAGATGTGATGAAGTCTCTCCACCAGCGTACACAAATATCGGGAGAGAGGGACAACCGGGGTCTTCTCTTTTACAACATCTCATTAGTGCTAACGACATAGTTCACACAAATGCTCTAACTTTATACGGAACCTTTACTTTCCAAAGTAAGTTGTCAATTGTAAAAAAGGGATATTTTAATGGACTAGAGAGGTGAGAGAGGAATGATTTGGATGAAAACACACCCGAGCTATAATACTTAATGCTTAGAAGCTCTAGAGTTACATTCTATATGTATAAATACCATGTACTTCTGCTGAAATATCATTCAATCAAATCACAGAAATATATCCTCAAAACACTTCTTTCTCTTCTATCTTCTTCATCATACTTTCTCCATAAACCAATAGAATGGTGTAATTTAACAGGCAGCAATATGGTATTATACCCAACAAATCAAGTAATTATACAGGCCACAGAATTTCAAACAAATAAGGAAAGGAACTAACTTGATATTAACAAAAAAAAAACATATACAGGATCAGATAGACAACGGTAAGAAAACAAGTTACATAATAATATTCAACGAACGAAAGAGAAGTGAAGAGCACTACATACCCAGATGGGGAATCCCACCACAATTGCAGCAGCAGCACTGGCTGCAACCGCCAAAGTCGTGAAACCCACAGAAGTGACAGCATCAGAAACCATACCCATAGCGAATGCACCCGCTGCAGAAGCACCACCGAGCATGGTAGCGGTGACCAGAAGATAACTGAAAGGAGGTGGAACCTGAATGTAACGGCCAAAGGAATGGAAAATGACCCTGATTTGCAGGCAGATGACGAGGACGAGCAAGGCGACGGCGCCATTGACGAGGCGGATGCTGTGGAGCTGGGAGGCATTCCTAGTGAGCCACCAAAGGGAATTCCGGGTGGATGCATAGAGAAGAAAGATAAAAGGGATGAAGAAGAGGAGGAAGAGATCGGAAACAGACGCTGCGGAGGAGAAGATGACAGAGTAGTGGGAGGCAATGTGGAAGAGCAAGGGGCAGAAGAGCAAATGGAGGGCATGGAAGCAGCTCTCAAGGGGGCCCAGAACGAACATGTCATCGGGGACTTGGCCGCCGTGGAAGGAGGCATTGTCCTGCTTGTTAGACTTGAAGGAGGAAGGGCGGGGGAGAGCGTAGAGCCAGTAGAAGACGCAGGTGAAGGCCATGAGGTAGTAGGAGGCATTGAGCATACCGACGGCGGAGACCGTGGCCCACGTGAAGACAGAGGCGGCGGCGAGGGGGACGCTGGCGAAGAGGAGCCGCTCGAGGGCAAGCACTATGGAAGGGTTCTCCAACTGAACCCACTTGAACTGAAGGGAAGACCAGACCCCGATGAGGAAGTTGGTCTCCGCGCAGAGGAAGGCGGCCAGGACGCCCAGGGGGATCGAGTTGAAGGTTGAGAACAAGGAGGAACTGAAGAAGAAGGCGATCTGGGCTGCAATTAGGGAAAGCCACACCGCGAAGAAGGCCCCCGGCTTGAAATTCAGAGAGTCTAGGATGTACGAGCACATGAGCCCGAGGGTGAGGGTTGCAACCACCGGTGTACCGCCCAGATCCAGGAGAAAGGCGGCGCACGGGACCAGGGCAATGCCGATCCGCCCATTGTATGCGAAGCTAGACGGGGAGTAGCGCGAATTCCTCAACGACGATGATCTACCGCTACTGTTACTGAATGTATTATTATTATTATTATTATTACTATTAGGGTTTGGGTTTGGACTTTGCTCTGCCCCCGAATACCCAACTCCTCCTCCTTGATAACTAAAGGCGCTTGGATAACTAGTGGGTGTTTTGTTCTCCGATGCTGATGTTGATGTTGATATGTACGGACGATATGACCGGGATTGCAGCTCCGGCGGAAACATCGAGATAAGCTTGGCTTGGCCGGGCCGGGAAGGGTCGAGTCTTAGTTTGAGTCTGAGTCTGAGTCTGAGTCTGAGTCTGGGTTTGTGGGGTTTCGCCCCTTTTGCTAGAAAGCCTAAAACCGCATACTACAGTTGACTAGCTATTTTCTGTGCTCTGCTATGCTATGCACCGGTTTATTAGTAATACTGACTTTGGAAATACGGAGTATACCATTTGCCTATACCAAAAAAAATTGAATGAACCTCTTCATATATAATACTCCCTCCGTTTCTAAAAGTTCTTCCACTTTTGAGGATTACACACATTTTATACATATATATATATATAGGAGACATGTTTCAGGAGTTTTAAAGCATGCCACATAGGAAGAATTACACTAGAGGCATTTTTCAGAAGCTCTAAGGTGTGCCACATAGAACAGAGTGCGCTCGGCTATGCCACATGAGAAATAAAAAACACCAATTACAAAGTGCCAACAAAAAAAAAAAGTCCACATAAGATTAAAAAAAAGGAATAACGTATGAAAAAAAAAAACTAACTATGCAAGCATTAAGTTTCCATGGTAAGAGATCCAAATCATAAAAAAAAAGTCAACTCAATACGTAACTGATAATTTTTTTTTTTTTTTTGATATCATATAATTTCTTTTTTCTACAGCTAAGCCCTAGGAGAAAATTATCCATTAGATTATGATTATAATTCTACACATCTCCAACTCTACCTTAAGAGTTAAGAATTTTTGTACACAATATTA
>ONZK01002445.1:43139-73792 GCA_900322385.1 Pharnaceum exiguum | reverse complement strand
CCCCCCCCCCCCCCCCCCCCCCTCTCTCCTCTCTGTCACTCTCATTCCCTAACTTCTGTAATTGTCCATAACCTCCATCTCCTCCACCATTATTGGTTAAATGACCTTTTATTTTTATTTCACTGTCGGCTATCCCCTGTCCCAGATCCGATCTCCTTTTCACTCCGCCTTCCCTCCGCGAAACAAAATCCCCAATATGCAGCCCTAGCAGGAAACCCTAAATCAAAATCCCCAAATTCAACCTGAGGGTGTGTTTCTTTTGGTATACATCTCCTCTACTACGGCTAGAAATGTGATAGATAGGTGATTCCAGGAGACGGTTATGCGTGGCTAGGAAGCTGAGTAGAACAGGTTATCATTTTTATCTCTCACAGTCATATTTAATTTAATTTAATGTGAGTAACTGAGATGTTAGGGGGTTTTTATAACTAAAAGTGCTAAAATTTCTGGTTTTTAAGTTTGTGTTGCAGGTGAGCTTAGAGGCGGTCTGATGTTTCGTTTGCTAGTGTTCATCTTGAAAGTCGACCCACCTCATCATCAATAGATACACTTGTAAGTTTTGTTTTATTTTTCTTTCAGTTTAATTAGTTTATCTTCAATAACTTTTGAGTAAGTATCATCTTATTAGCTTTCTTCAAGATTTAGGAGGAAATAAATAATGTGTAATCAGGGTTATGTTTAACTAATTTTGAGAAAATTGATTCTTCTTCAGATTTTTTTTAATGTTCAGTTCACTAGTTTATTTATGTCATTTACCTTTCCTATGAGTATCATACATTTTCTTAATTACTTGATATATTTTCTTTGATTGTACTTGATTTTACATATAAATAGTAATCGTGTCTGGATATTGTTTGTGACTTGGTTGTTATGTCAAACTTTTTTCCAAAGTTAAGTCTTTTTTGGTTTGTTGTCAGTTCTTTCTATTCTGGGTAATAGGTGGTTAACCAAATGAACTAGTCTTTATGCCTATCTGTTGTCATATTTTTGAATTTGATCTTTAGTATGGACTTCGGTTATTTGTTTGTGAGTGAGTGTGCGGGCCTGCAACTGTGTCTGGGTTTGTGTCTGTCAGTGTGGGCGGGTCTAAGCCTGCGTCTGAATTGTTGTGTCTCCTGCGTTGCATCATGGATGCATCTGGTATGCGTATAGACGGTGTGAGTGTGTTAGTGGGTGAGTGAGTTTGTGTCTCGCTGAGTCTGAGTCTGTGTGCGTCTGTGTCTGATTGTGTCTGCATGTTCAAGTGTGAATGAGGTCTGTGTATACTTGGGTCTGTGCGTCTGTGTCTGATTGTCGGCTGCGTGCATACTTGGGTTTGTGTCTGCTGCATCTGAGTCTGTGTTTGCTGCTAGGCCTGCTACTGCTGCGTATGGTCTGCGTTTGCTGCTGCGAGCACTACTACAAAAATGAACATAGACATCGCCTCATACACACCGCTTCTTCGAAGTGGCGCTTAAATTACATATACGGTATTCAGACGTAGAATCATTCATTAACTTTTATTTTGTGAAATTTCTTTTCTTGCATTTATCTCTTGTCGTCATCTTCCCAAGTTCTACCATTATGGCCAAACACCATCTCCATCTAAACACGAAGATATTTAATACACCACGTCCATGTCGACAACTCTTGAAGTCAATCGTGCAGTACGTGATCCACGTTCAGCCAAAACACCGTAAGATTGAAACATTTTTCCTATGCTGTAACTTTTTGCTCTGTAGGTGATGTTCAAGGTGGCTGGAGATCCCTGTGGTTAATTGTCGTCGTAAAACGTTAGTCCACTCTACTAATCTGCTTGACCTTGTATGCTATCATCTTCCTTTTTTCTCATTTATTTATGTTTGTGTACATTGTAGCTAATGGCTAGACGTTTTGGTGTTTCTCATATTTGTATGGTCTTCCATATTTATCTTTTTAGTAATGGTAGTCTCTTTCTATGGGCAATGGATTCGGGTCCAGATCACAAACTGTTTAAATTTCTAATCTAAGGACACACAAAGTGCATATATGATTTGATTCTGACTAATCTTGTACCAATCGACTAATCTTACAACTACATGGTGCAAGGTTTCCTAATGTGGTTACTGATTTGATTTTGTTTATCGAATTAGAGGTCCAGATCATGCTACAATTTAGTTAGTAATGTTCATCATACCTATTGGTATAAATCATGTTTTGGTTCTTTGGATTAGGTATGAAGTGTGAGGAGGATATGATTGACCAAGTTGCAATGGGCAAGAATGATTAGTGTTGGAGATCCAATGTCACGATGGAAGATTTGTAAGCTGTTGCCACCAGAGAGTCGACATTGTTGAGGGGTGAGGATCATATATGTGAATATATATCATATATGGTTAGATCGTAGAGATGGGCTAAGACGTTTGAACAGACAAGGTTTTATTTGGATAGGGAACAGATGTGTAGTCGTAGTTTGAACATGGTTGCTGCCGCAGTACCAATATACATTTTTGAATTTATTAAATGCAATTATTTTCAAACCCGGCAGTGTTTTTTTTTGTTTTTTTTTGAAAAAGACAACGCCTGAATGGTTAGGCGCTGTCTTTCTGTAGGGTGAACACATCGCGTCTATACATAAGCGATGCAAAAGGAAACATCTACCACAGCGCCTTATAAGCGTTGTGGTTGATTTTACCCTACCACTGCGCCCGATTAGACAGCGCTACTATAGCGCTGTGTAATGGGGAAAATAACCGCTGTGTATGGTTGTTTCTGGCGTAGTGCACGACTTCTCTATCCCACCCATGCCCTTACCTGAAACGGCCACGCCGTTCTACCATCGACCTCGCATGCCAGTTTTTTCCTCTCAATTTCGACCTCATCACGTGCCCCTTAACCCACTCGGCATCGCGTGCCAACTTCTATTACTCACTCACGCGTCGATATTAGACCATCCTCCAACCACTAGTACAAAACGCCAAGTCCACGTCGGTTATTTTGGCTATTAATGGCGGTTATTTTAGAGGTTGGAATAGACGTTAATCTCTTAGTTGTTAATGTTCAAAAATATTCCCGTCGGTTATTTTATAACCGTTGTTAATCTTCAAAAACTTAATGGCGGTTTTCTAAATAACCGTTGTTAATTTTGCAAACTTAATGGCGGTTTTCTAAATACCCGTTGTTAATCTTGAAAACTTAATGGCGGTTTTTTGAAAAATCGTTGTTAATTTTGAAAACTTAATGACGGTTTTCCGAAAAACCGTTGTTAATATCAAAACTTAACGTCAGTTTTGGGTCACAACCGTTGTTAATTTGGTTGAAATTCATGTCAACTGACATTACGTTTTCAGCAAAATGATCTTTTTTTTATCAATTCAGCAAAATGATCTTTTTTTTATCAATTCCATTCAATTCAATATACAGTAATTAGCTGAGGTGTTCCAACTTTCAAATGACCATATTTAGTCCTCAACTTGTCATTTATAGATTCAAAAATTTGGATACATCATACATACATCAAATATATTGTAAGCTTTGTAATACAAATTTCTCCCCTTGAAAAGAGATTAATAACGTACAAGTAAAACATCTCATTTAAAGTGGAAAATACATGACCAGTTTCATCCACAATCCAATAAGGCACATTACAACACAGTTGGTATTTGAAGATCCATAATCCAATCCTGTCTAAACATGCTCTATGACAATGATGAGCAACAAATAAGGCCGAACCAAGAAGGAATCCAGTAAGATCTTCTCACCCTGCAGCCAACGTCTTGGGTGTAAGGACACGAGTTCTGAAGAAAGTTAAAAAAAAGTTAATAAAATAAATAGACTATATGTTATGATGAACTTTAGACATTGAAACACAAAATTTAGACCAAGTAATCATTATGATCAGAAGTTCTTTAATAATACAGTTGAAGCCTCTGAGTCAATAATGAACTAGTTTTCAAATGCAATATCCCATAATGAAGATCCCCTAAGGCTTTGTTAAACCAGATTCTCCTTGTCCAATCACTCACAAACAAGAAACCAGACATATAACAACTCAACAAGAACAACTAACTCCGCGAGTAGGGGGGGGGGATAATTCTTTATTCAAAACAACAAACATATGATAGTACATAAGAGACCACGATATGTTCAAGAACTCAAACAAAAGCCCACAGAATTGTTTTGAATTCAGAATTTCATGTCGGGCCAATCAACACACATCAAACCACCACAACATAAACAACAACAACAATAACAATAGCAAGAACAACCAACAATAGCACCAACTCTAATTCAGATGGTATCTTACTTCAAAGCAAGGCTAGAAGCAGGTGACTACACAATCTTCATGGGCGTTGATAAGTACAATAATCGACAGCTTATCAAGTACAGTTTCCCTGAAGACATTTGGTAAAACAAAAAAAATCACATCACTTATTGATCCTATTTTTGTCACCAAAACAACTAAATTACCAAAAAAAATGTAAACCGTCAACTGTCATTATTATACACACTCAAGTGCTGCATGAATAAAACTCCAGAAAACTAAAAGCACAAGATAATTTAAATACCTTAAATGCGGCTGTGGTATATGAAAACTCTTATCTTAGCACCCTACAATTACCATAGACTTAGGGGGGAGGTTAGATGTGAACTTAGCCCTGACAACACCAACTGTTACCATGAGGCCTGCAAACCGTGCCCCAAACGCAGCGGTAGTGGCTTCCGTTCCTCGTGATAGGGGCCTTGTAGATGTAAGCCAATATCTTTCCCAAGTACCAGTCAACTTCCTCATTGGTGTTCACTCCCTCAATCTGAACAAGTGATGTGCTTGGATATTGGTTGGACTTCGACCTTTACACAAATTACTCAAACAGAAACAAACAAACGAAACATAACCCGTCCACAAAAAAGGGGCAACTCTCAATTTTTATAATGCAAAACAAATAATGCCTAATGAAAACAAATCAACATTACAACACTAAATATGACAGATACCCAGATGGAAAAAAATCAAAATAAATGCAAATGAATGACACGTATCATTAATACTGCAGGAAAGTTTAAATCTTCAATCGTATTCAAAGAAAGAAAGCTAAAACTTCATCACAATACCCAGATGATAACCTCAAAACATAAATACCCACTAGACATTTTCATGTACCAAAATTCACTTTGTTAGAAACAAAATCACACCATCATTCATAAATATCAAACATCATCAGCAAGTAACAACAAATAAAGCAAAAACCTTTAACTCAACAAAAACGGAAAAACAAAGAAAACCTTTACCTGTTATAGACGAAGATAGAGCCTCTGACATAGAGCTTGTGAAAAACAGACACAAAAACAAAGAGAGAGTGAGGTGATGTTAGGAAAGTAAATGGAGTGTAAGAAACAATCCAGAAGAGAAGAGGATTACCATGAATTAAAACAGACACAAAACATTTGGTAATAACCAAAAAAAAAATCGATATAACCCAGTTCAACATAATAAAAATCCCCCATTTCGACTTAATAAAATCCACCAATTCGTCATCTCATCATGCTCAAATTTCATTTTTATTTGTTTTTCAGAAACCCCCAATTATACCCCATTACCCCTAAATTAATTCAACCAAATTGAAACCCTAAAGATAAAACCCCCAAATATAACCCTAACCAAAATCCCTAATTTAAATTCAAACTATAATTGTCATCGATTCACACTATAATTTGATGTTCATAAAACATTAACACAAACCTTGGATTGAGAAGCTTGAGGTCCCTGACGTGAGCAGCTTGAATCGAGAAGAGATGGGGTCGAGATGAGGTCGAACGCAGCTTGACGACGAGAGAGAGACAGGTTGAGGTCAGAGATAATGAGAACTGAGAGCTCTGAGGAGATTTGCGCGCCGAGAAGGGGAAGTGAGAGCCGAGAGGAGGAGAGAGAGTAAGTTTGTCTTCGCAAATTTTTCTGAAGGGGAGAGACGAGAGGGAAGAGATAGTGATCGAAGAGGAAATTGTTATGTTTTGCAGGGAGAAGGAAATGAAAGTAGTTTTCCTTATTTATTTTTTTCTGAGAGTTGAGAGAGTAGTGTTTTGCTTTTGTTAATTTATTAATGTATAGAATGTTGCGGGCAGCTGGTGGCACGCGATATTCCCGTTACATCTTCCCGTCAGTTGTAGAAAGAATTGACATTAAGTTTTTTATTCCCGTCAGTTCTTTATCCAACCGACGGGAAGAAAATCTCCCGTCTGTTGTAAAAACAACCGACGGGAAGAAAAAACTTAATGTCAGTTTTTCTCTGATTATTAATGTCAGTTATTACAAAACCGTTATTAATTATGGGACGTGGACTTGATTTTTTGTACTAGTGAACGTCGTCTTTCCACGACCTGGTGTGCCGCCTAGGCACTCGTTGTTGTAGTCTATTATTCTTTTCTTTTTTAATTTAATTTTGGATTCATAGACGTGCTTAAGTACTTTTATTTTATTTTCTATCAGTTCAAGATAATTCAAACTTGCTCTAAAAAAAAGATAATTCAAACTCTAATATACTCCATCTGTTCCAATTTTTTGTTCACCTTTCCATTTTGGTCGTTCCATTTTTATCTTTCATTGTGTTCACACCCTAAATTACCACTTTATCCTTCCTACAATCCTACCCCATACCCTTTCCCCACATATCCTTAATGTGGATTATGTTATTTTCATGAAACTATAAGGGTTAATTGGCCTTAATTATTCCAAGTGAGCATTTTCTTAAATCCCATACATTTGGTTGGGTGGAATATAAAATTGGAACGAATGGAGCAAGAAAATGGAGTATAATTTCTCTCATTTGAGCAAAATGGACCTTTCACCTTCATATTTCTTCAAAGTATTTTCTTCACACCGCAAAATTTACAATTTAACCACATGAATAGATTAAACCACAAGGACAAAAAAGCTAAATTTTATAAGATGGTTTGAATTCAAAGAATTAAAAAAATCAACATTAAATTCATACAATAAATTCAGACTAATCACATGAAATTTGCTAGTTTAAAATAGCTAGGTGGAACAAGAGACACTACTACATTAGGAAAAAAAGACATTTGACTTTATTTAGTGTACATAGTAGATAAAAGCTCGTGTGACACACGCAGGGGCGACTGAGGCCCGGTACGAGCGGTCTGCTTTTTAAAGCGTCCTTACAAAGCGTCGAAACATATCTACTGACGCTTTTTAGCGTCGCTTCAGAATATTTAATCAATCTCATGCTTTTTTTTTTTGGAGCAGCACGCTGCACGTTGCATTCCAAATTCCGATGTTATCGTACCGACTACTGAGATTGTGAGAAACTTTGACATTAAGAATGAACTATCATTCGCTTTCAAAAAAAAAAAAGGAATGAACTATCATTTTTCCTACGCATTTCATCCAACTCATATTTCAAAACTTTTGCGTGGGAAGACTTGCTGTAGTTTGGGCTCGTTATACTTTTCATTTTTATATCTGTATTAGTTTGGTTTAATAATTTTTAATACATTTACACTATTTTTTTAGGGGAATACATTTAAAAACAACAACAATTGAGTGTATTCACATTAAATGGGGTGCTCAGGGTCGGGATGTACGCAATCATACCCCTGTTTAAGAAAACAGAGATGTTGTTTCCGAGATTGACCCATTGCTGCATTGAAATACTCACTTCCAACAATTTCACCAAAATTAGAAGTGTTGAAATGTGTTCATAGCCGTTTGGCTATAGTCCATAATTTTAGGGGAATATATTTACACTACTTTTTTTTTATAGAAATTTACACTATTAATAGTTAATAACTTAATACTACGTTTTGATAGGTGGCCCGTGGCCGTGACCTTACGTCCTATCGATATGTAATTATTTTAGTAAAAATTTAAAAATTCATTAACCGTTCTTGGAACTCTATAAATCACATTTTTTTTTAAAGGTAAGAAATGAGGATACTAGGAGAGCCTCCTCTCGAGGCACACTCTATAAATCACATGCTTATCCATATTGTCTTTAGCGTCGTAAATTTATAAAGCGTCAAGTTTAGGGCCTCAATTTCGGCTACCGCACAGGGCCTCTACAAAGTTTAAGCCGTCCCTGGATACACGGTTTTTGAGAATAAAATATTAGGATTGTTATTTTCGTACTGTATTACATCCTACGGTCATTTGTTAAAAAATGAGAGGACAAGTTCATTATACCCCTCCATGCATGGAGAGGCAATCACGTTTAATGCATTGAGGTCACGTAATGAGATGAAATATTATAATATAATACCAACATGGGAAGGAAGACGTGGGAATGAATGCTGAGAAACCATTACAATGACTAATCAAGGATACCAAAGGATTTGGTTAACAGTATCACATCTTGTTTCCAAGGATACCAAAGGATTTGGTTGACAATATCATATTTTGTTTCCAAACAGCAGTGTGTCAATTGTTGAAAGAGTTACCTCCATCTTTCAACTTAAAGTGATTATGCATTATACCAAAATAGGTAAGAAAACCTTTAATTATTTCTAATTTTTAGTGAAATTGTTGAAAGTCAATACTTCAATGCAGCAGTGCACTTAGGGTCAATTTCAAAACTCTTTGTTTTAAAACAGGGGAAGGTACTAAGGTTGCATACATCCTAACTCGAGCTCCTCAATTGAATGAGGATTTACATTCGGTGATGGTTGTTGTTGTTTCCAAACAGTGGCAAGGTAATGCATGTCATCATGGCTTGACTTTACTCATTTATTGTCGACAGAAACAATAAGGGAGAGGCAATCACGTTAAATATCATGGTCACGTTATGAGAGGAAATATATATTACAGACGTGGGAACGAATGCTTAAGAAGCATTACAATGACTAATCAAGGATATCAAAGGATTTGGTTGACATGTGATCACATTTTGTTTCCAAACAGTGTCAAGGTAATACATGTCATGCATCATAACATATGGCTTAACAATAGTAATTTATTGATGATAAAAACAAGAGAAAATTTTACAAATGTACCATATTTTGTCCCAGTTTTGTATAAAAGTGTCAATTTTTTTTTTTGTACAAAGATACCAATGTGATCACTTTTCTTTTTATAAGGTACTTTTTTTATTTTCAGACATTTTTAGACGATATTGCCCTCACCGTGTGTGAAAGGGTGCCTAGGTTGTTAGTTCTTCCTTCCCCCTTTTTCCATCAATGTGGCTTGGGTTTTCCCCTTCTGTTCCCACAACCACCACACTCCACTCTCTCACCTCACACCCACCCACCTACCAACCACAATGCCGATCCTCGCAAGCACCGAAGATTGGCATTGTGAGGGTAAGCCCCTCTCTCGCCCACTCCCTCACCCACCCACCACGATTGGCATTTGCGTTGGTGGGTTGTTGTTAATGGGAGGAATGTTGAGCTTCTGGGCTACACGAGTCCAAGTAGGATTATTTCCATCAATTTTTGAAGTTGAGATTATTTTGGGATAATCGGCTCAAGTAGGGATTATTCCCAACAATTTTGCCATAAAAAAAATGCCATATATAGTTTCAAGTTGGGCCTCCGGTCCGTGTTTATCAAAAAGGTTTTGGTTTCAAGTTTCAACCCAATTCCCAAAAACGCATCAAACAGCCCAATCAACTCTCAGTTACTCATATCCTTTTCCTTCTCTCACCCCTAAACCTCTCTCAAACTCCACTCTCTCTCCTCCGCTCACAAAACCCAAAACCCAAACCTCACTCCCTCTCTTCCCAAATTGGCAGAGAAGAAGCGAAAATCAATAGAACCCAAGAAACACTCTTCGGGGGAGAAGAGAGATTGGAACAGGGGAGGCAGGAAAAGCGGGCCAAGTTTACTTGCAGCATTAAGGAAGCAACTTGATAGTTTCAAGAACCCCAACATCTAAGTCATTGAACTTATATTAATTAATATTTATATACAGGACAAAGTCAGAAACGGCTATATATGAGAAAATGCAGCAATTTGCAGTGAATTTCAGGAGAAGAAAGTTCATCAAGGTGTTACCACAACTGAGAGTTACTTGACAAATTACCAAAAACAGGTCAAGTGTTGTGACTCACCATCATCATCATCATCATCTTCCAACTCCTCTCCATCACCTTAGCTTATAACAACGACAAAAGGAAGAAATTGAACAATTGTGGAAGCTCAAGTTAAATCACTATTGGTTTTAGAATCCTCGGGTTATAGATGAATACCGTAGGAGATAATTAGTCTCTTTAGTCTATTTCTTAGACCCTGCATTATTGCCATATGGCGTGGGGAATAGGAGGAGCGGGTGTTGAGTAGATCTTTATTAATTGCTTTGGCTGAAATTGTAGTAATAGTGCCTTCTCTTCTTATAATGGACCTCCCAAACTGCATGCCAAATTGCCAATGGCATTTCCATTTTCTCGAAAGAGTAGTGACAAAAAGAACTGTCCCCTTTAATCATCAGCCCTACATAAATCTTGAGTCTGGATCTGTTTATATATGTATCTCACGTATGTTACCATCTCAAAGTGGAATTGCAACTTCATCCCATGAATGTCGTAGTCATCCCCATGAATGTCATATATGCATGCAATGAATTAACTTATAACTTCAGTGGTGGTATGCAAACAATATTGTACACGTTTTCAAAATAATTGTACAATTCTCAATTTTCAATTGACATATT
The DNA here is from genome assembly GCA_900322385.1 of Pharnaceum exiguum. Taxonomy (NCBI): domain Eukaryota; kingdom Viridiplantae; phylum Streptophyta; class Magnoliopsida; order Caryophyllales; family Molluginaceae; genus Pharnaceum; species Pharnaceum exiguum. Next base: position 63,177 of record ONZK01002445.1, on the reverse strand, counting down.
TGAGTATGTACTATGACGATGAAATGATTTCTCTTTATTTTTCCAAGGTAGAAAGGTAAAAGATCAAGAGCCTTTTCTTAAGAGAGCAAAAAAAAATTCTTTGGCGGAAGATGGAGTTAGCTCCTCTATCCAATCAAGTTCAAACCAATATACGAGTACTTAAAATGTTTTCATAAAATGTTTAGTTCCCATAAAATGTTTTCACTTTTATTTTCCATCAGTCCTTTAAAACAGATCTACACTTCCATTTTTGGTCCAGGTTATACACTATTAATAATTTTAATAATCAGGGTCCAAATGAGCACGTTGGGCTGGCCTTGCAGTCATGGGCTTAACCAATAAGCCATCAAACTGTTGTCCTCCTCTCTCTCTCCTCTGGCCGCCGAAACACACAAACAAACTTGAAAGTTAAAACTCCTTTCGCGCGGGCCTCAAGAATGGCGGACAAGAAAAAAGAAAGAACAGAAATTCGATCGAGTGACAAATTAATTAAAGTGTCAAAAGAAATAGTCAAATAGCCGTAATATAAACAACAGCCAAAACGCATAGAATTGAATTGAAGTGAAATAAAGTTTAAACAAACCCGTCATAACGACGTACATTGAATTGATTAAATGGAAAGTACATGCATGATACAACAGTCGAATTGAAATGAAAAACATTCAAAGAGAAATCCAAATGACAAGAACAATCGAAGAGAATATATATAAAGAAGTTTAATTCAACCAGCAAGATATGACGATCTCATTATCATGATCACGTTAGTGGTAAGCCCAATGGCCAATGCTAATGGACATCTTATCAACGACTAGAGACACGTCGAGATTTTACAGTTGACGACAGAAGGGGGACATTTACAGACCAGGCCCTCACAGCAGAAAGACGCAACAGGTAGACAACGCCCTCCTTCCTTAGTGCAAAGCTTTGCATTGATATCAGCACGGGTTTGTAGGTTTGCTGCATCGATATCAGCAAGTAGCTTTGCTCCTAAAGCAGATCCTAAGTACGAGTACAGTTGCTTAATTAGTTGACTTCTAAAATTTAATCAACTTCAATTCACATAAAGAAGACTTAACAAAAATGTAAGGCATGTATGGTACCATTACATAACAGTTACGTACAATAGAGATCAATTCCCACGAGATGTAATTATGTAAATATAAATTGGTACTTTTTCTCCGTAAATGTAACACTTATAAGTCCATGTATATATGTTTCCTTTTTGGAGTCGTTTTTCTCAGATGAAACTGGCCATACTTAGCTTGATACTGAGTTACTGACAATGTAGCTGAATAGTTTCTCTGAAGAAGATGCTTGTTTTGATAACCACATGCTCTGTAGCTGAATGGTTTTCCCTTAAGAAGATGCTGGTGTTTGTATTATGCAAATTATACGCTTAATTATGTGATTTTTGAGATCAAATTCAAACTCTAAATGCAATTTAATTGCTCTATTTGTGTTTGCAAATTTGTTATTAGCTGCTGCTAGTGACAAATGTCTGATAAACTGTAAGTAACTTCTTCTGATTTACTTTTTATTTTGTGCCTTTTAGTCTTTTAGATTGCACATTATGTGTTCGATGAAATGGCATGTTAACTATACTGTATGTTGTACTGTTCTTTTTTGCCTTCGTGTCGTTTACTCCTTTTTTTTCCTTATAATATATTTTTCCAATTGACTTTGTTTTAGCTTGTTTGAGTTTTGACGATGGCGCAAGGCGGAGACAATCTAGACTCTCAACAAGTAGCTCGTTCAACCACGCACGGTAAAGAATAAGTGCAAAATTGGGCAGAGGATACGCGAAACACAAAAAAAGAAAGTGTGTACTCATTTCATATATAAGACTGAGTATTAATGACCCTTTGGGTAGACAATAATAAACCTCTCACTCAGTCTCATATATAAAACGAATTCACATAAATTTCTCCCAACTTGAAAATATTGTGCATTCCATTTTCTACAGTTTGTCTTTGTAGCTCAATGGGGGCCAATGCATGGAATTGGTAGAGGATTTGTTGATTTGTCAAGTTTTGGCAATGATCTTGCATGATAGATATCCTTAATTTCTTCAAAGTGCACAAAACAAGCTAATATTAACAAAGTACAATAAATTTGTTGTATATGTTCAAATTTCATGTTGGATCTTATTGGATGCTTGATTATAGCCTCCTTTTCTTTGTCTCATGTTGATTAATGTTCCCGTGAATCTGCAGAGGCATCTAACTAAGTAACTAGTAAAATGTCAACGTTTGTGTAGTGTACTAGTGTAGTAGTGTGGATCGGAGTACAACAAATAAATTTGTTGTGACATTAATATTATATTAATGTAGATAGAAAGAAAATATGAAGCATATTTCACAAATAAACACATAAAGTTGAAAGCTAACCTGATAGTAGCAACACAAATAAACCAACGATGAAAAGCTTGAGGTAACCTTTTGTAGCCATTCTTTGTTCAGTTGTTCCTACACACTTGCTTTTTTGTTTCGGATTTTTTTTCAGAAAGGTTTGTTTAACGGATAGTCTTTTGATGATTCCATCAATAACTCTATTTATATAAGCTATATTCGGCCTTTCCAAGCCATAATATTTATTTTTATTTTATTCTATCATTATATCTACCAAGTCTGCTGCTTGAACATTATATCTCCAATTTTTAGGTACACCTTGTAGATTTATAGCTAGTATTACAACATATATCATTAGTTACATTTTTAATGCCATTAGTCAGTCTCTTTATAATTAGTTATAAATCCATAAGGTGTACCGATACATTTTATTCTTATCGGATTCATGGAATTTCCTTATCTGTTTTTTATTATTTTTAATGAGTTCAAGATAATTAAAACTAACCAAAGTCAGAAGGAAGATGGTAATCATGGTATGCATGATTGTTTCATTGGGAATAAGATGACTTGGCCCATTGCAAGTAAAGTTGACTTGTTATGGATCAAATGGTTTATTGGTGGCAATATTCCCCTTCATTTAATTCCAACTGGACATAGAGAAAGATCTGAGCAATGACTTTTAAAATAGTAAGGGGCTTCATCATCCCTCTAGTACATACTCTTTAGGTAAATTTATCCTACAATTTATGTGCAACTTTACACTAATTTTTTTACATGACATCTCTTCACAACTCAATTTTCACTTTCACAATATTCCTACAATTTTGTTACAACTCTTTTAAACTTGTGCATACAATATTTTTTTTAGTAAAATAATAAGAAAACATTTAATTAAAGAGAGAGAAGGTTGCAAGATGTATGAATACCTCACCTTATAACTTTGTCAAACTTGACCAAAGTTGCATCAAGGTTATCCCTACAACTCCCTTGATTGTAACCCGCTAAAGTTATAGGGATAAACTTGCCCTTAAAACTGCATGAAACTAGCTAATGGTGCATTGTAGTAGAAAACAATGGTCCCTATTGGTATGGAATAGACCGAATGTTCCAAAACATTGTTATATATATTGGTTAATGATTTTTAGGTAAACTCAAAACTAAAACTAAATTAGCATCGTTTGGAATATGTGTGGATGTATTATGGCCTCGGAACCTAAATTGAAGAACATCTCTTCTTAAGTGTGCAACAAACATAATATTAGGCAAAGGCGGCCTTTGACTTAATTTGGTGTACCGTGTACATAGTAGATAAGAGCGTGTGTGATACACAGTTTTTGGAAACAATTGGAAAAAAAGGTGACACACAGTTTTTGGAAACAATGGGAAATCACTAGCCGTAGAACAAGTTCAATAATTTTATGGGAGACTTTTCACGAAACACACCAATCTCTCTATACAATACTCTTTTACTATAAAATTCCATTACATACTCTTGAAAAAAGAAGGGTGGAAAATAGAGTTGAGCTCTTCTCCAATACTAGAAATACCAATGCCAAAAGGGTGAAGATCTACCCACAAAAGCACCATCCCCCGCTAGCCCCAAATCATCAACGGCTAAATTCTTGTGCATTGGAGGAGATTTGCGTTCGGGAAAATAGCATTTTGTGAGCAATTCTATACCCATACCTGGTATATGCACTATTCACCAATACATGCGGGGGCCCGTGATCCACTTAGAATAAAAAAATAAAAGTGGGCCCAAAAATAAACTGACGGTGGTGCATTTTTTGGTAAACTTGATAAAACCATCCTATAACTTGATATTTATATACTTCAACTTGATATTGACTAAATGTGATAATATATGAACTTGATACAAATGTTTATTTTTATTTTATGCCAAACTGATATTTCCTACCTTCAACTTGATAAAATCATCATGTAACCTGATAAATATCAAGTTGAAGTATATGAAACTTGAAAAAAACCATCGTGTAACCTGATAAATATCAAGTCGAAGTATATGACTATCAAGTTAAAGGATGATTTTATCAAGTTTGCCAAAAAAAAAAAGTGATAATACCTTACAATGAACTTGATATAAATGTTTTTCAACATGATATTGTTGTGTTAGAAATTGATATTGGTGTTCATAAACTTGATATAAAACATCAGCAATTTCGTAACGGCTCACTCACGTTTAGCAATTCCGTTTTCTCCTTCGGCAATAGTCTATTCTGAGTGTAACACGAACCCCTACAGATATATCGGATATTGGTTTAGAATTGCTCGCATTTTGGTACATGACAATATGACATGTGTGTTTCTCAATGCGGTATGAAGCCATGAACTAATCGATCAATTATTGCTTGCAAACTTCGAAGATTACAAACATGTACTGCTATACAATTAATCAAAATTGTTTAATGCTTGGCGTTATTATTAGTTAGTTAGTGACTTAGTGTTGAATAGGAGTGCATGATTATCACCCATTCGATTTGATGAAACATTACACAAACACATAGCCATTGTCCACAACCTCAACCACACTCCCAGAGTCCCAGCCAACGTAACGAAGACACCCAAAAACTAGACCAACGCATAATGCAACCACCAAAACCACTCAGAATTCGATCTCCTCCAACATCAATATCACTCCTGACCGGAAAAAACAAAGGGGTGGGGTCGTGGGGAGACCGAGGACTTGTCAGTGGCTAACAGCCAAACAAAGCCGCGACGCCACCATATCCAACCCGGCTCCTCACCCATCTACTCCAGGAACCACCAACAGATCTAAGCCGACTAACCCATCAGCCATGCGCCCCCTTCGTTAGCCCTTCCTCCTCACGCCGTCGCCGCCGTACCCAACCTTCCTCGTCGCCCGACTAACCCGACTAACCCCTCATCACCCGCTGCCGAAAATAACAAATGGGGAGAGGGGATGAGATAGAATTTGGAGTGTCTTCCAAATATGATAGCAATTAATTTAAGATATGTTATTCCTCGTTCTCCTCCCTTCTCCATCTCCACCTCTATCATAAATGAACTATCTAAAGTCTTTAAAGGACTCTTAAGATGGCCAAAAGCAAAAGTCAGAAATTAATCCTCTTGTTTTTGAACAATGTAGAAATTATTTAAACTTTCTTATGATGATGATAGAGAAGTCGGAAGGTGAAGAAAAATATAAAAGAGAATCACTTTTGAGTACTAATTAGGCAAAACTCACCTCTCCAATTCTTAGTTATGTACGTGTGTGTATACATGGTGTTTTTTGCAAAGTATTAGAACATGAAACATTAGTCAAATTTTATAATGTCATAATCGATCAGTGTCTCTATTATTAGTTATAAATCCATTCGTCCGGTGTACTAAATACTTGATGAACACACATAGTTGATGGAGAAGAGTTGTAGTACAAGTGTACAACTTGCTTTGTTCCCATTCACTTCTTTTTTTCCTACCAGCCGGGTAGTTATTTTTTTTATTTTTTTTCTTGAAATCGCCAGGTAATAGAATTGGTAGTACACTATTACTCTGTAATAATTTTAATCAGAGTCCAAAAGAGTGTTAGGTTGGCAGGCACTTGGCCTTGTAGTTGTGGGCCGGGATAAACCGAAAAGCAACTCCAGTTAGTTTGGCTGGATCGACAGGGGGGACTCCAGTATTGTAACGACCCGACCCAACATACTGTCACAACACAACCCAATAAGATGGGAAATAACCAATTAAACCCATAACTTGGCCACTTAAGCTTAAAAGGTGAAGGCCTTCTTGTTAGTATGCTGGACCACTACTACTAATAAACTGCTCTCTACCCACATCTCTCTTCGATGTACTAAATCAGTCTGCGGTCGCAGGGTCGCTCTGATACCATTTGTAACGGCCCGGCCCAACATACTGTCACAACACAACCCAATAAGATGGGAAGTCACCAATTAAGCCCATAATTAACCACTTAAGCTTAAAAGGTGAAGGCCTTATTGTTAGTATGTTAGACCACTACTATTAATAATCTGGATGATAAACGTTTACACTCTTGTTGGGTAAATATCTTAACTGACTAGACTAAGTCAACTAGAGACTAGGTCAATCAGTTGTATCATGGGATAAGACTTCCTAAAAGAAAGGAAGTGGAGTGCAGCATGACTCTTATTTCTCGGTCAAAGTCTGTTAAGATACTTGACTATATAATAACTAGTCATGGGCTGGAATTAAACATCCAGTGAACACAAAAACGTTTATCAAAAGAATAAGAGAGCAAAGTGCTATGGCTGTTAACTAAGGGTATCTGAGTTGTGACTAAGTGCGGTTTTCGACTTCGTAATTCCGTGCACGACCAAGAGTGACTAACGGTGGTTCATCTACTCAACTAAGTTCCTGCAAATCTCATTCTTCCGCTTGGATCAAGGTAGGTCCATTATAAACTAACAATGGTATCAGAGCGATTTGTAGATGTTCCCTGTTAGTATGTCACATTCGTATAATCTTGATTATTCTATGATAGATACTAGCAGCCTGTGAACAAGTTTGGTTATAAAACTTGATCTTATTTGTTTATCATATGATATCATATGAACATGTTTTATAAATGATGGTTTCGTTTGATTTGTTAAATATTTATGATATCAAGTTGAGCATGCTATTTAGTCTGTACATATGATGTTATATTGAAAGTGATTATATAAGTCAGTTCATGCGTTATATTGAAAAGATCGATTTTGATCTTGCTTGATGTCTTCTCGCATGGTATGATTTTTTTTTTTTTGGCTTATGCAAGTAGTGTGAGTGAGATGAATAAGATATATGAAACATGTGTTCTGTAAGTGTTTACGTATGTTTACAAATGGAGCATGTTATCATCACTACTTTGCTATTTAATAATAATTAAAAATAAAAACAAGCAAGTTATGAGAGTTGTGAATATTCTCTAGCCATAACTGGTAGGAGTATTAATGAAATGTCCTCGTTATGGGCTATCACAATGTTGCCATTAAAATAATTTGAAACATATGATAAAGTAGCCCTTATATGCATGAGATGATTGATAGAATTGTCACTGTCTTTCGATCTCGTAGTAAGTTGGTCTTTTTCATATTTTAATTATTGTTAATATGCAACATAATATACATTGTATAAGTGCTTAAAATATTTTCTTTGCCGATTTGTTCAAGTTCTTTTTCAATGGCATCGGCAACTAAGATCGTGTTGGTTGAGCTTAATAAGGATGACAAACTGGACGGTGACAATTATGATATTTGGCACCGTAAGGTCCAGTACATCCTTGAGGAGCAAGAGGTCATTGAGGCAATCAGTAAAAGCATGGAAGAACCTGATTCTGAAGCTTCGGGTAGCTTGGCTAATCATAGAAGAAACCTTGAGACCTATCAAGCATGGAAAAGAAAAGATACAAGAGCTCGTGCGACGATGCTTTGTACCATGCATGATGATCTCATGGTGGAGTTTGAAGAGCATGCTACTGCACTTGCTATGTGGAATGCTTTGAAGGACAAATTTGGGTCCACCTCATCCACTAAGCTTAGAAGGCTTAAGATAAAGTTTGACAGTTATAGGATGAACTCATCTCACAAGATGAAACAACATCTAAGAACTATGTCAAACATGATGAGAGAACTAGTCTCAGCTGGAGAAGTTCTTTCGGATGAGGACAAAGTTCAAGCAGTGATCATGTCGCTTCCCAATACCCATGCATGGCTTGATATGAAAAGGCACCTGACCCATAATGAGATGATCAAAACATTTGATGATATAAGTCGCCATTTAGAACTTGAGGAGGATCGCTTAGAAGCTGAGAAACTCCATGAAGTTTATCTGGTTGACTCTGGGTCAAGGAAGCACTTTAAAGGCAAGTGGGAAGAAAAAAAATAAGAAAAAAGGTCAAGGACCGAATTCTAAGATATCCAAGAACAATCAGCGCAAGCGAGGCAAGCGCGGTGGCGTCAAAAAGGACAAAAGCCAAATGAAGTGTTACAATTGCGAGAAACTTGGTCACTTTGCTCGTGAGTGCACTGAGCCAAAGAGAGATGACAATAAAAAGGTTAAGCCTTACTCTATATGTTCTTCTTTTGTCTATGTTACTAGCTGTGCATTTTTAACTGAAGCTCATCCTTTGTGGATTGTAGACTCAGGAGCAACAGAACACTTAGCAAAAGATCGAGGAGCATATGTGGAGTATCGTCGTATTCCAGCTGGGAGTAGAAAAATATATGTAGGCAATGGTTCTGGACTAGAAGTCAAGGGAGTTGGCACTTGCAAACTTTCTTTGAGCAATGGTCGGACATTATACTTACATGATGTTCTCTACGTTCCAGAAATACGGCGCAATTTAGTTTCCGTAGTTGCACTTTTAAGTCTTGGTTATCAATTAAATTTCCATGCTGATGGTTTGGATGTTTTGTTAAACTCCGTTTCAATTTTTTCTGGTGTTTTTATGGACGGGTTTATTGTCCTTGAAACTGATGATATTATCAATAAATCTAGTTGTTTTTCCGTTTCATCTAAGCCTCTGACTATTGATGCAAATACTTGGCATGCTAGATTAGGCCACATTGGGCATGATAGAATGAATAGGCTTGCTAGAGAAGGCCTTCTTGGTCAACTCGCAAAAATTAATCTATCAACATGTGAGCATTGCCTTGCTGGAAAAATGATTAGAAAGCCTTTTGGAAAGGCTAAAAGAGCTGAAGCTCCATTAGAAATAATTCACTCAGATATATGTGGACCAATGAACGTGATAGCTAGGCATGGAGCTAGCTATTTTATCACATTTATAGATGATTACACACGTTTTGGTCAAGTCTACTTGATTTCCCACAAGTCAGAAGCATTGAAATGCTTTAGACAATATGTAAATCTGGTTGAGAATCAATTAGAAAGGAAAATCAAAACGTTAAGGACTGATCGAGGACGTGAGTACTTATCTGATCTCTTTAAGGAACTCTGTGAGCAAAAGGGCATTATTAGGCAATTAACTATTCCTGGTACGCCCCAACAAAACGGGATTGCGGAAAGGAGGAATAGAACCCTTTTAGATATGGTTAGGTCCATGATGGCGCAAGCGAACTTACCTATATCTTACTGGGGAGATGCGCTATTGACTGCAGCCTATGTACTTAATCGTGTGCCTACTAAATCAGTCACTACTACCCCCTATGAGCTATGGACGGGTAGGAAACCTGACCTAAGCAATTTAAGACCTTGGGGTTGTGCTGCCTATATTCTTGACCCTTCAAGAAAATATGGGAAACTAAGTCCCAAGGGTAAGAAATGTATCTTTATAAGATATTCAGAACACTCTAAAGGTTACGTGTTCATAGGTGAGCAAGAAGGTGGTAGCTGGACTGAAATAGAGTCAAGAGACGTCACATTTTTAGAGAGTGAATATCCTACCAGAGGCAGGTTGAGAAGGATCAAAATCTTTATGAGATGGAGGATCCTGAATTGGGATATACTCCAGTCCAAGAAAGTGAGATAAGGGAAGAAATTTCTGAACCTCATTTGGATAGTGGGAGTAATATTCCGAGTGGGTCAGAACCACTTACTCAGACTCAACCTAGGAAAAGTAGTCGTAAAGTAATTCCACGTCGTCGTTTTGAGATTGAGGGGGAAGTTTACTTGGCTATTTCTTATGAAGATGATGAGCCTCAAAGTGTTAGTGAAGCTCTCTCTTGCCCTGCAAAGGAAAATTGGAGAAAAGCGATGGTAGAAGAAATGGATTCAATGAAATCAAATCATGTTTGGGATTTGGTCTTATTACCGCCAGGGCGAAAGCCTATAGGGAACAAGTGGGTTCTCAAAATAAAAAGAAAGGCGGATGGATCTATTGAGAGGTATAAAGCTCGCCTAGTAGGCAAAGGTTATACCCAAAAGGAAGGCGAAGATTATGTTGAAAAATTCTCCCCAGTGGTGAGATTCACCTCTATTCGTCTGATTCTAGCCATCGTTGCAAGTCTTGACCTTGAATTACATCAAATGGATGTTAAAACTGCATTTCTCAATGGAGAACTAGAAGAAGAAATTTATATGTTTCAGCCGGAAGGCTTTGAGGTAAAAGGCCAAGAGGAAAAAGTTTGTAAACTGAATCGCTCAATATATGGCTTGAAACAATCTTCTAGGCAATGGTACTTAAGATTTCATGAGGTTGTACTGTCGTATAACTTTATAATGATTGAAGCTGACCATTGTGTGTATATTAAAAGGTCAAATGGACATTTTGTGATTTTAGCTCTTTACGTTGATGATATTTTATTAGCGGCAAACGACATGCAGTATCTTAATACCATAAAAGAATGGTTGTCATCTAATTTTGAGATGAAAGATATGGGCGAAGTGGCATATCTGCTTGGTGTAGAGATCAAAAGAGATCGATCAAAGAGACATATATCTCTTTCTCAAAAGTCTTATATAGATAAGATTCTTGAGCGTTTTAATATGCACCATAGCAAACCCATAGATACTCCTATAGCTAAAGGCGAAGGCCTAAGCCTTGGAATGTGTCCCGCAACACCAGAAGAAATCAAAGAAATGGAAAAGGTTCCATATGCTAGTGCTGTAGGTAGCCTCATGTATGCAATGATGTGTACACGACCCGATATTTGCTATGCTGTCGGGATGGTTAGCCGTTATCAATCCAATCCAGGAAGAGCTCATTGGACAGCAGTCAAAAGGATATTAAGATATCTTAAAGGAACTTCGAACTACACACTATGCTACCAAGGAGGTAGCTTAAACTTGGTTGGATATTCCGATGCTGATTGGGGTGGAGACTTAGATGAACGCATGTCTACGTCTGGTTATAGTTTCTTATTGTCCAAAGGTGCCATCTCTTGGTCAAGTAAGAAACAAACATGTGTTGCTCAGTCTACCATGGAATCGGAGTTCATAGCTTGCAATGCTGCGGTTCGTGAAGCTGTTTGGCTTAGGAGGTTCATTAAACATTTGGAAATTGTGGAAAATGCCAAAAGTCCAGTGATGATTCATTGTGACAATCAAGTTGCAATAGCTTATTGTAAAGATCCTAAGTTTCACAACAAGACTAAGCACATTGACACCAAGTACAAGTACATACGTGACATAGTGGCGAAGAAAAAGGTGAAATTGTCTTATATCCCTACGAAAGAAATGGTTGCAGATCCATTTACGAAGCCGCTTCCAAGGGATATTTTCATGTCTCATGTTAAAAGTTTAGGAATGCGCAAGATATAAGTCTGATAGTTGTATTCCATATTTTTTTTAAATAACAATGCTTGAGCACAATTTTATATTGCACTTGATACTTTGTATGTTGAGTATGCTGTAGGTCAAAATTATCTTATCACATAGATAATTGCCTTGGTCACTATGTTTGATGAGCCAAGATGAGACACTATGAGCGGTACATGGCGCATGTAGAGCGAGCAAGCCCAAAGTTTCTAGTGTCGCCTTGACAATAAGAGTCAAGATGAGTTTTGAGAACTGAAAATTCATATAATAACATGGTTATATGTACACCTATTATTAAGCCAGATGTGAGACATTGAGATAGGCACTAGAAAGTGAGCTTCTAGCAGTCTCAAGTTAGTCATTTAGAAATGACGGAACTAAGATCTGCATGAGGAAATAAAAGCATACTACTGTAACAAGTACAGTTTTTCCCTCATGGCACAAGTTTCATACCAAGTGCGCTAAACGACCAAAAGGAAAGTGGAAAGATTGTCCCTGCATCTCCACTATGTGATTTCCTAAAAGATTTTACTTAAGTCTTAACATTATGCCCTTAATACTATCAACTATGTTTTGAAATTTCAAGCTAATGTCTGCTACTTTAGCATGATTTCTATAACCATGAATGATTCGGTTTAAAGAAACATGTCTAGGAATGCGATTAGCTAGAAACGTAGAAGACATGTGTGTGAAAGGAAGGTAAGTTTATTAGCATGTAGCATATATATTCACAGGTCGACCAATTATGCTAGCCATAATTGTGGATGTATGATGCATGAGTTCAAACATGCTCTATGAGGGATTATAGATGTTTGATGAATGCTACTATTAACTTAACCTAGGGCATAGTGAGTGTTAATTGGGTTGAAGCAATTGTGTATCCTTAACAGGTGCACGATGTTAGCTCCTAAAAGGTTTTATGTCACTCACAGGGTCGCACGACTCATTTACCTGTATGAACTCCAGTATAGCAGCTTATGCTCCATATTACACACCAAGTGTGAGTGGGAGATGATAAACGTATACACCCTTGTTGCTCCATATTACCCACCAAGTGTGAGTGGGAGATGATAAACGTTTACACTCTTGTTGCTCCATATTACCCACCAAGTGTGAGTAAATATCTTAACTGACTAGACTAAGTCAACTAGAGACTAGGTCAATCAGTTGTATCATGGGATAAGACTTCCTAAAAGAAAGGAAGTGGAGTGCAACATGACTCTTATTTCTCGGTCAAAGTCTGTTAAGATACTTGACTATATAATAACTAGTCATGGGCTGGAATTAAACATCCAGTGAACACAAAAACGTTTATCAAAAGAATAAGAGAGCAAAGTGCTATGGCTGTTAACTAAGGCTATCTGAGTTGTGACTAAGTGCGGTTTTCGACTTCGTAATTCCGTGCACGACCAAGAGTGACTAACGGTGGTTCATCTACTCAACTAAGTTCCTGCAAATCTCATTCTTCCGCTTGGATCAAGGTAGGTCCATTATAAACTAACACTGGAGAATAAACTGCTATCAGCCCACATCTCTCATCGATGTGGGACATGGGTGTTACAAGTATCTACTGCAACTCCATTACTCCAAGATAGTTGGAAAGACCTGGCTCTGGCTTTGTTGTAAGTTTTCATTTCCGGTGGCCTGAAACTTATAATCCTTTTCCGCGGGCCTCAAGAATGGCGGACAAAAAGAAAGAAAGAGAAATTCGATCGAGAAACAAATTATTATAACAAAGTGTAAAAGAGAAAGTCAAATACCCGTTGTACAGCCAACAGTCAAAACGGATACAATTGAATTGAAGTACATTGATCAAATGGAAAGTACATGATACAGTCCAATTGAAATGCAAAACATTCAAAGACAAATCCAAATGACAAGAACTAACACTCGTAGATAATATAATAGAGAAAGATTAACCCGCAAGATAGGACGATCTCATTAATTAAGCCCAATGTTAATGTACATCTTATCAGGTTCGCTGTGAATTTAAAACTTGGGATTATTCTGGTGGCTTGGAACACTTCAAGGACCGATCACACGAGAAAAATAGAGGAGCGTCACATAGACAGATCAAGCCAATACAGCAGAGAGGCCCAGGCTCCGTGAAAAAAGGTACGACACAAGTCTCTCCCTCTTTAGAGCATGTCGATTGATCGGGAAATAGAAGACCATTGCTTCGTCCTAAAGGTAAGGTACGTACGAGTACAGCTGCTTAATTAGTTGACTTTTACAATTTAATCAACTTCATAAACAGAGGACTTAACAAAATGGATGGTACCATTAATAACAATTACAATAGAGATCGATTTCCACGATAAGTAAATAGAGAAGATAGTATAAAAGTGGGTATTTAGCTTCCCTCCGAAAATTGAGACTAAAATTCATATATATTTTCTTTTTTGAGACGTATTTCGCAGATGCAACTAGTAGTAGAACCATGCATGCTGCAAATATGATATCAATATCAATTATATTATGCTTTATAGAGGATCTCAAAAAATGCTTTTATAGCTGAATGATTTTTCTTTTTATTGGTTTTAAGTTTTTTTTTTTAAAAAAAAATTGGCTTAAGGTTTTATCTTCTTGTTCGGAATATGAAATAGAACATAGAGGATGACTAGTGTATACGTTTAATTTGCTGGCTACTCCTCCTATAATTCATTGATTTTAAGATGAGATCTCATAGACTTTTGTACTATCCACCTATTTCCATATGTGGGCAATCTGGGCATAGCCTCCTGGCTCCTACATACTATGTTACATGATTACCATTACCATAACCCCTAATTCACGTAATGATCTATACACCGGTTGAACTGTTCAAGTGCGCTTTTTCCTCTCTAGCAAATCCAAGAGGCAAGAGCACAATTATATATGCTTTTCCTCTAAAAGTGAATAATAATAATTGTGCATTCCATTTTGTAATGTTTGACTTTGTAGGTAAATGAGAAGGCCAATCTGGAATGGGTAGAGGATTTGTTGATTTGTCAACTTTTGGCAATATCTTGCGTCATGAAAGATATCCTTGATTTCTTCAAAGCGCGCGCAATTGTCATTGTATACGTTATATTTAGTCACCAGTGCAAATTTCTTTGGTTAATAAAGAACAAGGCAATAATAACAAAATTACAATAAGTTAATTTGTTGTATATATTCAAAATTCGATCATGTTGAATCTTGGACGCTAGAATGGTAGACCTCTTTTTCATGTGTCTCATCTTGATTATTGGTGGCCGTGTATTTGCAGATGCATCTTTACTAGTATAATGTCAACATTTATGTTGTGTGAAATACAAATAATTTGTTGCGCCATAATATTATATAGAAAGTATATTTCATAACGACAAGAGTTAACCTGATAGTAGCAACACGAATAAACCAACAGTGAAAAGCTTGAGGTACCCTTTTGTAGTCATCCTTAGTTGCTTGAACACTTGATTTTATGTTTTGGAATATTTTTTTCCTAAAAGGTTTGTTTCACTATAGGCTTCGATGAATCGATTGATAAACGCTCTACTTATAAGCTATTCGGCATTTTTCTTTTTCTCAGCCAAATCAACCATTTGAACAAAGAAGCTGTGACAAGTGCATTTTCTATTCTTTTATTATTGAGCGACTTAGTGTTAGGCGGCCTTATCGTGTGTACTGACGTATTGTACCGTTTATAGCTACTAGCTTAAACCCAGTCTCTATCACCCTTTAGTTTGTATATGTATCACCCTTTGAGATTAATAATACGAAATTTGCCTCCTTTAATACTTGAATTATCACACTATCAAGTATCAAGACCAGGTTATAAAAGAAACCTATATAAATGTTTTTACCCCTAGTTTTTCCCTTATTCCAGACTCAGGTGACCCTAGGTAGTAGGTAGGGGTGATAACGAGTCGAGCCCGAGCTTGGATAGTCTCGGTTTGCCTCACAACTTTTTTTTGTGGGCTCAACTCGAGTTCAAAGGTCGCCGAGCTTTTAATTTGAAGCTCGGCTCGACTCATGAAAAAATTCAGCAAGCTCGGCTCGAGCTCAAGCTCATGTGGTCGAGTTAAAAAGCTCACGAGTTTTCGAGCTTGAGTTAAAAAAAACTCACGAATTTCCGAAATCGAGCTTAAAACTCATGTGGATGTACCTAGCTTATTAATAACAATATTGGAGTTGGAATGGTTGTAGTCAAATAAACAAGTCTAATTATATATCGTATTTCACAAGTTCGAAAGCCTCCATTAACATAAATGTCTTATTCTTTTAACAATTACTCCCTTCGTCCCCAATTCAGTGTCACATTTGGTTAAAAAAATTGTCCATATATTATTTCACAATTGACTAGCTAGCATTTAATTTTGGTAAAAAATCTTTTTTATACCCTTATTAATTAGTTGAAAATTGAAATAGCACCATATTTAATAGGGATAATGTTGGAAAGAACATACTTTAATTTGACTAATACCCTCATTTATTAATATTTTCTTAATATGTGTGTTTTGGTTAAAAATGGCACTCAATTGGGGACGAAGGGAGTAGGGATTATACATATTGAATTACAGTATTTATTTTTAATCTAAAAAACATTTATGTAGCTCGTGATCTTTCGAGCCGAGCTCCACTAAGCTCGGCTCAGCTAAAGACAGAGGTTGAGCAGAACCCAAACTTGGCTCGAACTTACTCGAGCCGAGCATTGACCATGTCAAGACCGAGTATCTCACGAGCCGCTCGGCTCCTGTAACCCTAAACCCACTTGGCCTCGCATGCATGGCGATTTTTTCACCAGCCCTGTGCGCTGACATTAGAGTATTAGACCATCCTCCCCGCCTTTCCACGGCCTCGCGTGCGACCTAGGCACTTATTCGTTGCCATTGTCTATAGCTTCTTTTCTTTACTTTTTTAATTTCGAATTCATGATACTTGCCTATCTAATCTATTTTTTATCAGTTTAAGATGATTCAAAATATCTCTAAAAGAAAAGATAATCCAAACTTTATATAACTAATATACAAAGTACTAGATCAGGCGTATAAGTCTAAATTAGTTTGCTCGTCAGTTATGTTTTAGGAAAAGGCTACATATACAGTACACCTGAAATTGATACACTGGCAAACCAACATGAGATTAAATGTGACCATGTAGGTAATATCTCCAATTATTGGGTACACCGGTGTACACATACACCGGGCATTTTTTCCAAAGCATTTCAACATTTATCATTAGTTACCTATTTAATGTCATTAGCTAGTTCTTTAAATATTAGTTATAAATCCAGCCGGTGTATGAGTACACTCAGTGTACACATACATCAGGTGTTTTTTTCAAAGTATTTCAAATTTTCAACTATAGTTACCTATTTAATGTCATTAGTCAATTCTTTGAATATTAGTTATAAATTCAGCCGGTGTACCGATACACTCGGTGTACCAAAGACTTGCTGAGGTAATATACACCCTACCTTACCTAATCTCTCTTTATTTTCAATTTTCATTATGTATTTCCCCTGCTCCAAGACCCAGCCCCCCTCCCCACGTCCTCTCTCCAGCCCCCCACACATCACCAACTATTACAACATTACTACTCAGTCCCCACCCTCTCCGATCTGTGACTCTCCTCCGGCGTCCTCCATCCCTTCGTCGTCCTCTCGTCCTTCACCTATCATCAACCCAACTCTAACACTCGCAACTCCTGCGCTCTCCGTCCCACGATTCTCTCCTAAATGAAATGAAATAAAATAACCTATTAATCTCCTCAATGGCTTTTCAATTTCAACAACGTAACCAAAAGATCAAAAAATTTCCCATAATTGTCGATACATGCGTGACAGTGATTGGTAATTACCCGGCTTCGCTTGGGGCTTGCACAATGAGAATATACTTAACTTTGAGAAAGACTCCGGCCTAGTGACGGTGGGGGCTAGTTGTGTAAAAGACAATCTGTTAATTTGGGGTGCATAATAGACAATCCTAGATAACCAAAGGACATTGTGAGACAGTGGACACGCATTAATATGGGTGCTAATTTTGCCAAGGCAGCCCCTTATGTTGCCAAGGCAGCCCCTTATGTTGCCAAGGCAAGTTATTGTGAAGTGACACAAATACCCTTCTCATCTCCCCTCCTCTTCATTTTGCATAAGCGCACCGACAAACCATCACGTTTGCCATCTCCATTTCCCCTATCGACATCAACCCATTAGTTGCTGGAGTATCCTAACACTTGGGCCCACTTATCTGACCCATCACAGTGGGTTGCTTGTTCAATAAACTCTCTGATCGGTTTTGTTAATGAGTTGCGATCGTGGTTGGTCATATGACTTCTTTTAGGAGAGAGAGTGGTGTCAGTAAGATGAAAGGTGAAATGACAAAAGGTTGTTGGTGGTAGTGGCCGCCATTGTAAAGATGCAGAGAAAGAGAAAGGAGGTTCTGCAAGTTTTCTCTCCGAGGAACCCATCGGAGTGGTAGAGGGGGTGGTGATGACGGTAATTAAACTACTTGAACTAAAAAAAATTGATACTGCGAAAAATATCAATCGAATTAGACTACTTGAACTCGTCAAAATCAGGATTCCTTGAAAACAATATTAAAATCTGGCTTCAATGTTTCAATGAACTATTCTGATAGAGTGATAGAGCCATCTGAATTAAAAGAAAAGCCAAATACTAAACTGAAGTTGTGACACTAGGATATGGGTAGTTAATCGTGTGATTCAATTCGGCCGAATTTGAGAAAACCATTGCAGTGAGCCAGTGATAGTGTTTTCGAACGCAGTAAAGCCAAGGAGGGAGAGAGAGAAAAAAAAATCAGATTATAAAAGGACCGATTACTTTGAGGATATATTTGTCTATCATCAATAAATTGCCTTGGCAACATAATACGTTGCCTTGGCAATAGCACCACCACCCCATAATATGTTCTGGTGTGCTAGAGATCATATTACTCTCATGGACTAATTTTTTTTTAATGACATGGCCTAATATCATTGGTAGTATGTTGGATACATACACTTTGTTGTATGTGTATCATTGTCCTATATTTTACAAACAAAAAAAATTAAAATTATTTTGTTCAAACCGCAAAATTTCCAATATTTCCAAATTGATAAATTGACCCCTATACTTGGAGTTTAGATCCTCTGGACCACTTTCTTGTGCCACTTCCTATGCCACTAAATTTGATTGGTCCAAGTCATCATTTATTTTTTATGTTTTTATTTTTAGATATGAACTTGAATGTTTTGCCGTGAATGCCCTTAACCCATCTCCCCCAACTCCACTCTTTCTCCTCTCCTCCCATCAACCGCCTTAACTGCTCCATCTGATCATCGATCTCCGGTCTCCCTGTTAACGGACTTTAATTTGAACCCTCCACATGGCCCGCATTGGCAGCCTACAAGTGACACCTATCTCCCTATTCATAAGCTAATTTAGCAACTTGGCCAATTTATTCCGTTTCCCAGTGAGGAGTGCAATGAATTTTGCCGCTATTTGATATAAAGATGCATAGTAATTACCTTCTGAGTATAAAAAATTTAGTCAGGAAGCCAGGAAGGAGTTCATAGTATAAAGAATTCAAAGGAAGCAAAGTTCCAGGGAGATTCCTAAATATACAAATGTCCTACATGATTTATTTACGAGTCCCAAACAGAAATGGTACATAGTTGATGAATGACCCATTTTGAACCGTCGAACCTATCATTACAAAAGCTTTTGATAATGATGTAAAATATCTTTGATAAGAAAGGAGTAGTGGTAGGAAAGGTGGAGATGGTACCGAAGGAGGTAAAAGAGAGAGAGAGAGAGAGGAGATGAGGGCAATGGGCTGGGGGCATACGAGGAAAAACAGCAAAGTTCAATTCTGTGAAGAAAAAAAATTATTAAAATATAATGATATGGACCAATCAAATTTAGTGGCGCAGGGAGTGGTACAGGAGAAGTGGCGGGGAAGTGGCACAAAGGATCTAAACTCACTGTTAACCGCCAAAAATGATCTCCAAATGTCTTCTGCCTGGGGATTCCATATGATTCCTTTTTTCAATTTTGTTAATTTTAAGAATTGAGTAATTAATGCTAGTATCTATTCAATAAGTCTTTGATACAGCGGGTGTAGACTTACACTATATGAAATTGTGACTAATACTAAAGGTACTGAATAATGGCGCTTAATTTAAAAGTTGCTAGTATATATTGTAATGCTTTATAAAAAAACACCCGATATAAATTTACACTCAGTATACCTAACAATTAATGGTAATTATTAGCTAATGTGATGAACCGATATGCTAATTGAGTTTCATTCCCACATTAACGAGGTCGATGCGAGCGCAATGTCCTCGTAATTAAAGATGTCATGTGCCTCTATAAGTTTTCTCATTTGCACGGTCGAGGAGATCTTTTAAGATTTTGTGTACACTAAATCTAAGTGGTCAACGGAGCTAGATTTTGGGTGCGTTTGAGGTTGAGGTAGAAGTGCTTTCAAAGTGTTTTCAGCAGT
>ONZK01002445.1:9836-27329 GCA_900322385.1 Pharnaceum exiguum | reverse complement strand
CCCCCCCTCCTTCCGTGCCCACCCTTCATGTCCACATAAGTTTTATTTTCGTTTGGGGCTGTGAGTGCTTACTTGTATATTTCAAGCAATAAACGAATTGATAGTTTATTTAGTTTCTGTAAATCTGGTGGTTGTACCATACTATTTCTGCTTCTGTGCTTCCATGGGTGATCTTATGCCAGTCGTGATGGTTCAGTTTTCCATTGTACTATAGTTGACTCTGGTGTTTCTAGTTGTTCTGCAATATTAAATACCAATCATCCCTTTGTGGCATAGGATGAAGATGTACTATCTGAAGATGATGATGATGACAAAGATGATCTGGAGCATGACTTTGGAGCTGGAGGTTCTAGTGAAGGGGAGGAGGATGAGGGAAGGCATGCGAGGATGCTTCAAGATATCACGGGAATTTCGAGCGAGGCTTTTGAAGGTAGATATTCTGTGTTGATGCAGCCAGTTATCTTGATAAGCTTTGTTTAAATTTTGGCACATCCGGTCAGTTTGTGGCTGCATTTATTTGTCTGATTTTCTTAGCAAATCGCTGAAGTCTTGGTTCTTTCAATTGTCTTTTTGCTGCGTCTAATAGAAGATAAGCCATCTTAGTGGAAAAGAATGGAAAATGGGTCTACTCTTTAGTTTTAGTAAATATAAATATATAATACTTTACACCCACCGATTGATTTTCTTAGGGCTCTTATGGATTGAAAAGTTCCAAGAATTGTTGACTTGTGTGTCATATTTAATTTGAATAATAATTGCAGGATGCAATTTCTGCAGTAGCATCCAGTATGTTTTGTTGTCATATCTGATTTGTGAAAGATGTATTTTTGTTTACTCTTTTCTTTATCCCTTTCCCCTTTGTATACAGTTTGTCTGCATGTCAAGTAATTATTTTGACTGTGAAAGCGTTACAGTTAGTTAATGAGAAGCATCAAATTTACCTTGGTCAGGTAAGAAGAGGAAAAAAATTGCTATTGTTTCTGAGTCATACCCAGAGTCTGAATTCAATCCAAGTCGTGATGTGCTTAGTGGTAATAGTCAGATCAGCATTCAAGATCTTCTTGAGCCACTGGAAAGGAATAGCAAGCTTAGGAAAGGTATCAAACATGTGGAGAAAAAAGGAATATCAATTCAAGCTCCACTTCCCAAACCACTGCGCGAAAGAGTGGAGAGGGGGGCTGGATATGAGGTCATGAAGAATGATGCTACTAAGTGGGAGGGTCTTATTAAGAGAAATAGAGAAGCTCCCACCATCTTTATTGACCAAACCATTGATACTGGGAACTCAACCTTGGGTGCAATAGCTTCTGGGTTCAAACCGCGTACTGATTTTGAAAAGACGATGGAATCTTTAGTTCATGATGATGAGGTGATGGAAGCTTTTAAGAATGATGGCTCTAAACTTCTGGAGCTAAACAAGGTATGAGGCATTTCTTAGACCTGAAGCTTGCTTTATGCTTAATCTCTTCATAAGATTGCAAGTTGAGAAGAAACAGAGGAACTTGGCTATCGACAACTTCACAAAAATATTCTGTGTTCTGTTCTATGAATAATTTAACTTTTAAATGACTAAATTGAGCTTGTGATAAAAAAAGGTCTACTTTGATATTTGCTTGATCAAGTGTCATGTTCAACTAGTATATAGTTATATCTTGACATGCCCAGCGGTGACTTTGTGTCTCTGCTTATGAAAGTTTGGTCAACCTTGTAACTATATCTGCTAGTGATGCTCTTCCTGCATCTTGATTTGGGTTGAGACGCTAATCATTGTTTCTGTTGAATGGATGCCAGCTTTCGGTTGAAGAGGTGAAGGAACGCCAGGATAGACTGGCTAAAATGCGTTTCCTTCTGTTCCGCCATGATTTGAAGGCTAAGCATGCCAAAAAAATTAAGTCAAAGACTTATCACCGAATAAAAAAGAGAGAAAGATTGAGGACAACTGCTGTAGAT
The DNA here is from genome assembly GCA_900322385.1 of Pharnaceum exiguum. Classification (NCBI taxonomy): domain Eukaryota; kingdom Viridiplantae; phylum Streptophyta; class Magnoliopsida; order Caryophyllales; family Molluginaceae; genus Pharnaceum; species Pharnaceum exiguum. The sequence goes on along the minus strand of ONZK01002445.1, from coordinate 25,379 downwards.
TTTCCAGCAGACTCTGAAGCTGCCAGAGAGCTCGCCGAGAAACAAGAACGAAAACGAGCCGAGGTGAGAAACAGTGCGATGTCACTGTAGTTTAGCTAAAATGACATTTTTGAAGTCAAATGTGATTCACTTGACACCATTGTGATATTTGAATTTGATGCAGGCCCGCATGACTCTAAGGCACAAAAACCAAGGCAAATGGGCAAAACGTATTCTAGAGCGTGGTTTGGATAAGCAAGATGAAGGCACCAGAGCTGCTATATCAGAACAACTGCATAAGCATAATCTTCTGACTAGAAAAATGAATTCTATGAAGGATAGCAGCAGTGACGATAATAGTAGTGAGGATGATGATGATGATGATATATGTAGTTCTGATGAAGATGGTGCATCAAAATTGTTGACTAAGGCGAAGCAGAAAACAAGTAGACTATTGGAACTAGATGATGACATCCCTGATTCAGGCGTGTTTTCATTGCCTTTCATGGTATGTTGTGCACTACCTTCGTTATTATACAGTTCCATCTAAATATTACTTCTTTTTTTCCCATGCTGCAGTTCATGCATGTTGTTGTATGTTTACTTATATTGAATACTTGAAGTGAGTGAATATAAAGTATGCAGAAGCGATGGGGAGCCTGAATTTGATTAAATTTAAGGCTGCTCAATTCTTAAATCCGAATATCAAGAAGGTACTCTCTGCTTCCATCACACCATATGGTATGCATTGCAAGAAGAACTGTAGCAAGAACTTCATTTCAGTGGACCTCTTTTCCCCATTGTGCTTTTTGTGGCAGCGGGAAAAACTTGTGTTAGTTGACTTTTGTTTGTTTTTTCGTGCTTCTTTTCTCTTCATTGCGATAACCACTTCATCAGGACATGTAGTGCCATTATGAAACTAGTACATCTCCCATTGTCAGCCTCATGTTTAACATATGTTTTACATATTATATATCAGACTGAGCTTGTGTTGGATTATGATGAAAAGCTGAAAAATGGCAGAAATGTGTATTTGTTTGATACACTGATTATCTCCAGTTACTTGATTTCTGTATGAAAGCAGATTAGTGCTACAAACCTCCCATGTCTGGCCCTTGTGCAATTCTCTTTGTGTTGTGTGTGTGTGTGTTGGGGGGAGTGAAAGATTATACCCATTTTACCTCATCTGTCGTGACAAGTTAAAGCTTGAAAGCGGAATCATGAAAGAATTTGTACCTTGCTATCTCTTTGTTGCTCTGTTTTCTGTTTTAAACTGATTTTTACCTATATTCTCCTCCCTGACCTGGTAATAGGTCCGTGGAATGGAAAAGAGGAAGGAGGCTGCCAATGAGGAAGCCAAACATGCTATTGAAGATTATGAATCATCTTTGAAGCAGCTGGATAAAAATGCAGATAAGGAGGTGAAAGGTGGAATTGTAAGTGGGAGACGTGTTTTTGGTGCTACCAGAAACCAAGTTGCTGATGCAACCTTGGAGGACAGACCAGATATTGACAACTATGGCAGCGATAGTGAAGATTTCAGTGAAGAAAAAGATAATGTAGATACAGGGCATGTGAAAGGTAACAACATGCAGAAGGATGTCAACATCGATCTGGATGTGTTGCGTGAAGGCTTAGACAGTGACCACGATTCAGAATTCAAAGTAATCAGAGATGTTCCTTCGATGCTTGTTCACTTTTGTTAGACCTGTTGTGTTTGATCTCTTGCTTGATGAATATTGCTTTGCTTTGCAGAGTTTTGATGATGATGTTGAAATTCCTGGTCCGAAGACCACCCATGATGTATCTGTTTTTGCATCTGGTTCTTGGAAAAAGGTTTGTGCTTACTGTTGTCACTCAGACTTGGGCATTTGTCTTGTCTTCAGGAGGCCAAAGTTCTGTTAGAGTTTTTAACTGATTTATTTGTACTTCGTAAGTGTGGCTTCCAACTTGGTGATTTAACTTCGTCGGCTGTTCCTTGTCACTTTGTCAGCTTGTCCAATGTTGTTTCTTTGTTCATCTCTGTTTGTAATGTTTTTTCACCTAGAAAACGGGTCTCTATGTTTTGGACATGTAGGGAGGGAGTGGGATGTGAAATACCTCTTCTGCTCTGATTTCATTGTCTTGTACATTGAACTGTCTGATAATATTTTGTTAATATGAGTTACTGATGCTTGTGCATGCAGATGAAAAGCAGGGATAAACAGGGTCCCTCTACTGTTGTCGATAGGGAAGATGATCGCGAGACGGCGGGACCTTCACTAAACAATCATGTTGGAGAGGTACAGCATACAATTCAATGTCTCCAAATGTACCTTTTCATTTCTATGTAAAGGAAAGAAATAGTGTCGCTCACTTGTATGAATCCCCCTATCTTCCTGCTCACCTCATTTGCTTAATTTACGATGTATATTAGGATGCTGATGAGGGGAGCGATTCAGATAGTGATGGACAGATGATAGATGGAATGCTGTCGTCAGGACCAAAGGAAACCTATCAGCTACCTACAAATGAAGAACTTATAAGAAGAGCATTTGCCGGGGATGATGTGGAGGAAGAGTTTCAAAAGGATAAAGAGAAAGTTTTGAATGAAGAAATTCCTGAGCCAGAAAAGCCTGTCTTGCTTCCTGGATGGGGCCAATGGACTCATGTTCAGAAAAAAAGAGGGCCACCATCTTGGATGTTGGAAGAGCATGCAAATGCCAAACGAAAAAGAGAAGAAGCTTTGAAGAAAAGGCCAGATGCACATCTCCAGCGTGTAATAATATCTGATAAAATAGATAAGAAGGTTTGCATTCTTAACCTTGTACATCCGTCATGTTGGCTTTGTCGTCATGCAAGAACGCAATATGAATGAGTGTAGCGATTTGTTAGGGTTTTTTACTCAAAGTATTTCTATTTAATCTACAGGCTGATAAACTTTACACAAAGACGCTGCCCTATCCTTTCAAATCCAAAGAAGTTTTTGAAGGAATCAATCGGATGCCTATTGGTCCTGATTTTAATCCAGCAACAACTGCAAGGGCTCTGATCCGACCAGATGTAAGCCGAGCAAACAAATTTTGCAATATGATCTTTCTATATAAATGCATCGTGATTTTGGTATCCTATCTATCTGTCCTTCTCTCACACCGCGAATTGTCTACTCAGATTGTGAAGAGGTCTGGTGTGATCATAAAACCTGTCAAGTATGAAGACGTGAACCCGCATGAAAAAGGAGAGGAGCAGAAGCAAGGTGGACGAAAGCGGAGTGCAAAGAGTCAAGGCGCCTGCAAGAAAGCGAAGAATGGAAAGAAAAGTAAGAAATCAACTTGAGTGTTTTTCCTGTGAGAGACTTGCTGCTTATATATTTAAGCGCTCAATTTTGTAACGAGTAGCTAATTATACGTAGTTGAATGTTTGTTTCACGGTGCCTAACGCGTTAGGGTATAGATTCAGCTTGTTTATGTTGATACAATACACACTCGAGTATACGTGAAATCCAATGTTTGTCTTTCTGTCCAATAAAGTGTTATTCAGCTGTGAAATTCTGTAGTAAGAACTAAGAAATGGAGCATCTTTGTATCTTGTATTAATATTATGATTAAGCTGCTGACTGCATATAGTTCTTGTTCTCCTCGTTGTACGTCCCTTCATCCCGCACAGTTATGTGAGATATGCTTGTAAGACAGTCGACAGCTTAAACGGAACTTCTGTTGACTATCAGAACTCAGATACGCTATATGCTTAGACAGCATAAACCGTGCGACAGACGCTCAAGCATGTCGCACTGTACAAGCACATTAATCACGTTGACTAGTTTTTCATCAAAACTGGAAATCAAGCAAACTAAAATGCGGTCAGTTGAAATTTGATTGTATCGAAATAGATCGGATAATCTCGACTTCTGACAATCACATTTTTATTTTTTCTACTGGAACACATTTCTCCAAGGAAGCAACAATAACAAAAAAGAAAGACAAAACTCCATTCGCATGCAGAATCCCAGTCAACTAGTCAAGCACTCTATTCGTTTCTTTTATTGATTTTTTATACAGTTTAGTCTAACTTCACGTAATCTTGTATGAAATGGTTCAGTTATTAGTCAAAAGAAAGATTAACTAACTACTTTGCAAACCCATTTTTTATTCATCAACGACACTCATATTATGGCTTAAATCTGTTAACGATGTGTTTTTGTTCGTCTGTAAAAGTGTTAAGTGAATTGAAAAAATAATCTAAACTGAACTGAAAAAATATATTAAATTACAGTTAAAATTATAACTTGAATTGAAATAGTACATATGAACAAAACACAATCTAAAATTTTCCATCCAAAACATTATTTTTTCATTTACAAACAAGGTCCTTACAGAAATAAGTAAAAAACTATACTATAAAAATTAGCAGTCTCCCTCAAAGAAATTCGAATAAACAACCTCTTTTCTTTATAAATAAATAAATAAATAATTTTTGTAATCTTCTTATCTGACACTGAGCAAACAAAAAAAAGGAAAAAAAAAAAACTATCCGTTAATGGCACTCCTCTACAGTACTACGACTCTCACCCTCCTTCCTTCCCTCTCTCCCGCCAAAACCAAAACCCCAACGGCCAACAACCACCTTATCCTACGCACACCTCCACTTGACCTTCACACCCATCCTCAACTCCACTCTCTCTCCTCGTCCTCCTCATCCCTCACCCTCAGAGCAACCCCATCTCAAAACCACACTATCATTTACCCTGACCCAATACCCGAATTTGCAGACGCTGTATGGGAAACTAATCCCTACCCATTATTTATTTTCCCATGTTAGAATTACCCTTTTTTTTTTGACTAAGTTTTTTGTGTTTTTTTTTTTTGTGTGTGGCAGGAAACTAGGAAGTTTAAAGTTGAGCTGAAGAAGAGGCTTAAGAGAGATGAGGGTGAGTTTGGGGGTAAGCTTGATGAGGTTGTTAATGTTTGTGCTAAGGTAAAGTTTTTTTTTTTTTTTGTATTATTAGTTGATTTTTGTTGCATTTTTAGTTGATTATTTTATCTTATTTTGTGTGTGTTTGTGGTCATGCGTTCTAGATGTTTGATGAATGGCCTGCGTGAAATTGAATGTTATAAATGTGGTGGAGTTTAGAGAATATGTGATGTTTTTTTTAGATTGATGGAGTAATTGGTAGCTAGCATTAGGGTGCCTTTTTTTCGCCGGGAAGAGCCTGTATTGAAACTGAACTGAACTAGAAAAAAACTTAACTGACAAAATTAAACTTAACGGTAATACTGTAGATGAACAAAACATAGCCTTAGTTGAAACGGCTTTGCTTTATTTCTACCCTTGAGCTTTTAGTTATTAGTTAGTTATGTAGTTACTAGTTGGTTAGTTGTTAGTAAGTTGGTTGGCGGCTGGCGGCTGGTTTTTATAACTAACTCGGTAGCGTGGCGGGAAATTCTTTAGAGCATTAGCTAATGCTGTATATAAGTAGGCAATAGAAGGAACCAAAAATTGCTTATTCTCCATCAAGGGTGCGGAAGTAATAGGTTTAATTGATCTTGTTCTCACATAAATATTGTCCTGCCTACTAAATATAAAAGTTTGCGGGTGTTCATCGAAAGGGTGTGTGCGGAGGTACTGCGAATATTTTCGTGCAAATTTTGCTATCTGAAGTCTATCCCACCAAGCTGCAAATTTTGCTTTCGTGCAAATTTTTCTTTCTTCTCTTTTCTAAAGTCTGCAAAATCTGCGTGTACATGAGACCGTCCTGACATGGGCTGAGCATCTTATATTGGGTAAAGAGAACTACATTCTTAATGTTGGGTATTTTTTTATATGGTAATAGCTAGGGATGAATATTGAGGATGGCTTCCAAGCAAATGAGTTATTTCTTTGAAGAATAATTGAAGCACTTAGTAAATGTTGTCTATGCTCACCATCTATTCAAGATTAAGAAGTAGCACATGCTTTTGCAAACAATACCATAAACAAGGGTCGTGATTCTCCGAGGCATGCTATTTGTATGCCTTGTTTGATTCAGGATGATAGAGAGGAACAAAGTTTCTGGAGGTCATCTTATCTAGGAGTTACTCCTTTTGTAGCTGGTTTTGGTTTGGCTTGTTTTGAAATCTTGAGTTTGCACTGGCTGCTCGCCTAGTTCTCTTTAATCAGGCTCAGTTCTCAGTATCTGTTACTACTGCATCAAATTTCATTGATGTAACCAACTCTCACTTGTGAGTTGCTTCCGAACCCACCAACAAACTGCAACTATAGTCCAAAACACTTCCTTTCACTGAGAACATAACTAAAAGGGAACTGGGATGGTGCATCTGACTAGTGTTTTTAAGGGTCAGTGGTCACCCTTTGGGTATCTTACTATCTTATGATGGCGTATAAAACTTCGTCTCCTCTTGGATATCTCGTACATCTCATCATCGCCTACCAGATAAAGGAAAGAAAGACATTAAGATCTGCTTGATGAGTTCATTTGCAACTGTATGGGTTCGATGTGTAGAACATTGACATCTCAGTTGGCAATGAGCGATCAGTGTACTAATCTTTAAGTGGCATGTTACTTTGCAATCATTTAGCGAAGTCAGGTTTCTTTCAGGGTGATGTGTAGATATGGCCAATAAATTACAATAACCTTATTTGGTCGGCATGGAATGATTGAGACAAACATTAGGTGTATCTAACTCAGTACTCTTCAAGACTTCATTCACATGGTATTCTCTAGTACATATTGACCATTGAGGATGTCATAATTGCAAAATCTAGGAAAGTCATTTCTTGGATGTGTAATGTCAAGCCAATTTCGTATTCTACAGGAAAATCTTCATGTTACTATAAACTCATTAATGAATGAGGTATCCATTAGCAAGATAAGCCACAGTCATCCAAGTGTAAAGAGTTCTCTCATAGATCTAGAAGGTTGATAATGACAAGCTTACGCCAATAATTCATGTTTGCTTTTGTAACTATCCTTTCATTTAGGTTCATCATACCGTACAATAGTGTAGCTTGAGCTTGCAGCCTTGCATTGAGGTGAGGAAGGAATTGGTCATGTCCTAGAGCGTGAATTCAGGAACCTCTTATGGAATAACATTTCTGACTAGTGTTGTTATCGATATCCATTATGACTTTTCAAACACCACATTTCCCAAACAATATGAATAAAGAGAACAGAAGAAAAGAGAATATAGCTGTAGAAAATGTATGAAATTTAAAAAGTGGAATTCACAATCTAATTATGGGTTAAGTGGTTTCAGGTGTCCTGTTAATGTCGTTTGACCACCCAACTTACATTATTTGTTTTAATTATTCAATCTGGTTTGTCGTTTCCTCTTAGCCAAACAAGTGCTATTCCAAAATGTATAATTTCACTATCATAATGCGTGTTATGAAAGTCTCAAGTCTCGACTATGAAGCTATGCTATAAAATTTTGCTGGATAATGATCAACTATTATAGGATCATCATTATGTAGTTAGTGCATACATCATTGTCGGCACATTGTGTTTAGTGATGGGGATATGACTAGTTGACGTCTTGACGATGCTTTTTCCTCCTTAATGACCACCCAGGTTAATGTTGATTGATACTCATCTATTCTTCCTATTCTTAAATGTCTTAATCGATGAGGTTTAGATTTCAAAACCTATAGAACCGTTGGTCCTAGCCTTCCAGAGTGTAGAGTCTAAAATTCATCGTGAATAATTCTTCTCTAGTACTTTCCTTTTCTTATAGTCTTCGTTTACCCAAACTACCTTTGAGCTTTAGTTGCACAGAGCCACAAATCCCAGTGGTGTTGATAATTGATAAGGAAATAACTGACCCCGAACCATATGACAAACTGAATACTCTAACAGAGCTGAAATACCTCCTGATATTTCTCTTTTTGTACTATGCTTTATTCTGAAACATGATTATGAATTAGGAAAAGAATCTGGTGGTTAGAGAGGGAAGGGTTGTAACTTGTACGGTATTACGGTCTCTCGCTATGAATCTTAATTCCGTATCAATAGGAGAATATACCATATTTTACAATCATTTCTTATGCATATGATAATCTGCATGATAAGTCATGAACTCATGGTGCATATGAACACAGATCATAGAAGAGATATAGTTTAATGTGCTTTGTAATGATAAGGAAAACATGATTAAGTCACTGATTTGTTACTAAGACAAGGAAACAACAAATCTAGCAGAAAACCAGCAGGATGCTTATTTGTCCCTTCTTCTTACGGTTTCTAAACCATCTTATGATTTTATACTAGTTGAAATCTTACCTAACCATCGGTAAAGCAGTAATCTTTGACCTTGTAAACACAACTTAAGATAAAGGATTAATTATCTTTGAATAAATTTCTTCCTCTCCTTATTCACATGTGTAAACATCTTTGGTTAAGTGTCAGTCTATGTAAGCCATGTGAGGTGATGCAGATCTCTGGGCTCACTTATTAAATGAGGAATGGACTGTTTCCTGTTCCAACTTGACTAATGAAGGGACTACAACCTTCAATATTAAATGTTAAGATCTTAACATCTTATGACTACATCAGGAAGCATCCATCACTCATTAATTTATTGACATTAGTTTACTTTTCTGCAATTGACAAAGCCTTTCCCTTAGTCTGTCATTGTCTAAAGATGTTACAAATAGTGTACATTGTTGATTAAGCAGTTGAAACTCGGACATTATTAGGTGGGTATGAGGGCTAATGGGAAACAATTTTCTGTAACATTGTGTCTCTTTTGGGCATTTTTACATTCCGATTTCTTATCAGCTATCCTTTCTCAACATGGTTCTTGGAGTTTTGTGGAAGGTACTCCGAACTGGGTTTGTTTACGTTTTTCTTTTTCCTCTTTTAATGGGATCATCAATCTCAAATCTGTCTGGTACATTGTCTACCCACTTTTAGCTATACAGGATTGTGATAAAGAATGTCTGTTAAGAAAGTAATAACGAATGTACAACATAATTGACAACTATGTTAGGGATCTAAAAGGCAGTGATAATTAGAAAAATAACTGGTGCATGAACTGGAAGCATTGCCTGATATTAGATGCCTCATTGTCCAATGAAATGAAGTTACGAGCCAGTTCGTGCTGATTTTTTTAACAAGGGTGGTTTTGCGGCTCCCTACAAAACTAAAGTTCTAGTATCAGACTATCAGTTTCTGTCAATTTTGCAGCAAACAAAGTCAGAAGTTTCCCCTTTGCCATTCTGAGGAAGTGAACCAATTATTCCTGATGGATACTTCGTGTGGATGCATTTGAACTCCTTTTTTGGAATCTATGCTGACCAATCCTTTTCAATCGATGAAAATATCCTCCTCCTTTTTCCATTTCTTTTTTTATCATCTTCCAACTTCATGTTATCTTCCACACATTTCATGTTTCCAATTTTCCATGATAAGTTGCTTGCCCCATGAATCTTTTTTTATATTTATTTTGGAAGACACACAACTACTGGCTTTGCTGTAATTTCGAATGTATTGAGGTGTGACAACTTGTAGTTTTGATGTTGCTTTACTCATGGATAAACCTCTACGCTATGCAAATTATAGGCGGAAACATAATGTCGTGCTTAAGAAACTTAAAAGGAAATCAGTAGTTTTAGCTTCTATCTTGTGTACAATACACTTTGATTGAATCTTTACTTTGTAAATTTATTTCTAGTTATTGATTGTGGGTTCATATATTTGTTCAAAAAGCAGATACTGCATGATTTTTTGAGAAATGAATATGGAGGGCCAGGGACATTATTGGTGGAGCCTTTTACATCCATGGTAATTGCTCTCAAGGACAACAAATTGCCAGGGGTTTGTTTAGCTGCTCGAGCATCCTTGCTATGGGCTCAGAACCACATTGACCATGATTGGCAAATTTGGAACTCAAACTCCAGGGACCAAGTAAATCATATTTCCTAGTTACTCTAGTTCTATTTCAATGTTCATCTCCACATTCCTTGGAGGTTAACATGTGACTGTTAAAAGTGAATGTTACGGTATGAAACAACAGGAAAGAAAAAGAACAGAGGATGATTCTTGTACAAGACTACAAAAGTTATGTCATTGTTAGGAAGGAAAAAAATCAGTTCCATGACATATTACAACTTGCACAAACTTCTCTGAATCTATTGTCAGCATCCCTCTTTGTTTTTTCATTTCTTTTGTTCTTTTCTAATCTTTACAGTCTAAAAAACTATTTGTATTTTGGATGCGCCAAAAGTGGTTTTGAAAAGAGGTTGACAGTTTCCTTTTCTTGCACATTCTTTCTCCCTATTTTTTTCTTTTTCAAGCCTGGGAGAATTCTTTTCATTTTGAAAGGTCTCTCTCAGCAAAGTTCATCTTTGACAGCCAAGGCACCTCAGCTGCATCACTATGTTCATTCCTATTTGAAGACTGCCCATCAGCTTCCAGACTCAGAGATACTCTGTAATGAGGGCCTCCATGTCTTCGATCTCGAGTTCATTGATCCTGACCTTAATTTTCTTTTATCATGTGATGATGCCTGCACAAATGATAATCGGACTTATTAGTTCTTTTGAGAATCAAATCTATGAAAGGACTGAAATAAGTTTAAGGAGGAATGGCAATTCTCTACCACAATTATGTTAAGATAATGTTCTTCCACTGTTCTTCCATTTATCAACAAACAATATAGTACTTCTATCATTTCTAGGAGTCTGTTTCGGTCTGTTTCCTGCAACCTATAGTCCTATACATAGCTAGAAATATGATCTTTTACCTTATCATTTTTCTCTTCCAATTTCTCTTCTTCAATGGTTTTTTGCTGACTCTGGTGCAGCTTTTCTGCAGCTGAACCCATCTCACTAATCTTTGTCTTGGCCAGCTTTTTTGCCCTTAGAACCGTCTTAACTTCTGTTCAACCAAACGGGAAAATCATGTAAGTTCATTGACAATCACAATTCACTAGAAAACCAAAAAAAGAGCTCATCCTACATATAGAGTGTATTTTTTCTGATCATTGTACCAACCTTGTGAAGTAAGTAGACGATATGCCCGTCCAAGGACGAGTGTATCAGTTGGTCGGAGGAGCTTAACTCGAGTGTATCGGACAGACTTCTTATGATCAGCCGTGGCCTTTTCGTCCTCGGCTGTATGTAAAGGGATAATAAGGGAGACATAGTGACCAGGGTTCATCTTAGTAACCTCACTGGCAGTTATAGGCCAATACATTCTTTCTACTTTGCCATTTGGGTGTTGTATAACCAATGCTGCTGCATCCACTGCCTGGCAATTCCCCATGCTTTTCTTTTGCTTGTTTAGGAAAACAAGGATGAACCTTGAGAGATATAAGAAATTTGAAGGAATGTGGAAAAAAGGCACGTCTTTATGTTATGCTGCACCCACCACCATTAAGGTCCAAGGAAAGGAAGAAGGTGAGGAAGGGAAGAAATGTTGTAGTCACCAGCTAGCTATATTTGTTGTAGTTTTTATATGGCTATCTTACCCAACTGAGTGACCTTAAGTTAGGTGCTCATATATATATGCCTTGTGAAGTTAAGGAGTTCTAAATTTCACATATCTTGGACGGCCAAAGATTAAAAGCTACGGTAGATTATTATTGTCCGGAGATGTGATTGATTTTTATTATTGAGATAATAATTTTGTAATGATGGCTTAGTCAATAGGCACCCAACAATGTCCCTAAAATATAGCCATTGCTGAGGGCCACGTGGATTGATGTTACCGGGCGTGGGGTCAAAGATGGGCCATGACCGGCATTGTCGACGGAGGTTTGTCCAAGTTACACTGTGACAAGTCTCTCAGTTTTAGTGATTAAAAAAGATGTTTTCTACACTTACTTCAAATAACCAAATGTCTTGAAGTTTACGATTATCACAAGTTCACAACATACACGAGATTAACTAAAAATGATAAGGGAGCACTAGCTAGTAGCTACAAAATGCTACGGAGTATATATGCGTAGATCTTATCAGTGGCCGATTTTAATTATGTTGCTGTGTGAAAGATAACTTCAGGAAATCATAGGAAGAGCAAAGAGTGACAATATTAATTGATGAACAGAATTACCAATGATGCCTCACGCCCTCACCCAACAGTGAGAACGCGTTACATAGTACTCCCTGGACATTGCTACTTTGCTAGGCTAACCCGGCAGGTGGCGGGTTAATAACTCAGAAGTGTAATACATCCATCTCTCTCTAAAATTAGCATAATAATCGTATCAAATTTTAGAATATTTTAGAATGAGATGGAGACAAAAATGTGTGGGTCATTGATCTGGATGGTTATTGAAGTTTTTTCCGTACTCTCTACTTACAAAACTACACATCCAGTTGCATGTATGGAATCACATTACAATTTTTTCTATGTTCGGATATAAGAAAAGTTGTGTCCCAACCGATTTCATATATTAAACCAATTTTTCTATGATCGCTAGTTGTAAAAATATGAAATGGATGTATACAAATTTTCCTAAAGGGACAAGAGTAATGCTTGTGAAAAATTATTATCCTTAATATATAGATTAGTGATTACTGAATAGGGACAAGAGTATGTATTTAGTAAATAGTGACGAAGAAAGCTGTATTAATTCTTTTCAATTTGTGAGAGGTCAAATATCATTAAAAATTACTTCCCATGTTCCTGTACCCAGAGAAAAAAACGAGCAGCAATACTTGCACAGACTTGCAGTTCATAACTTTGTAACAATCCTTGTGTTTTGTGGTGTACAATTGTACATTTATCGGAACAAGCATTTAGATCTATCTGCAATTATGCAATGATGCATGTTATCAAGGCACACACTTCCCTTAAATTAGGAAGACATTTCAGCCTTCCCAAGTTCCATTCTTTTGAAGGTATACCCATTTTAAACCACTGTCTTCACAAGAGGGCAAAGCGTAAGCTAATCTGCAAAAACAAATGCGATAACGTACTCTTTATTTATCAATTTTCAGCATAAAATAAATGTGACGGAGAGCATCATTACAGGTATTATTGATATTGGGATCGCAACATCTTATCTACCATTTCCAAGGTCTACGGTTCTCATTCTTTGAGTTCCCAAAGTGCTATATGTGAACCTTATGATTTGTACAAGTGATGACGGATATGAGAGCCAATTATCCCCCAAATTTGGTCCACCTCCGAAATACTTATAAACAGTATTTTGTTTTGTTTGGGTCTACAATTGAGCAATTTGATGTACTGAAAAAATAATGGTGACTATTGTACTCCACAAACGACGACGCTTATCATTGCAATAATCTCTTCAGTTGAAGAATAAACGTCAAAAAGGTTTCTAGTTTCGTAGCTCATTTTCCTACAAGTAATCTTTCCATATTGTTTATAACTTATTATGATGGTGTCATAATATGATTTCACTAGTTCATTTATTGAAATGCATTTATCAATTAATAGAACTTGAGAAACTTAGGCTGTGTTTTGTTCGTCGGTAGTACTACAGTTCATTTTTTTCCAGTTCAGTTCAGTTTAATTTTTTTTCAGTTCAGTTCAGCATCTTTCAGTTTTTTTCAGTTCAGTTCAGTTTCAGTTCATATCATTTCAGCAGACCAAAACACACCCTTAGACTGTTTTGTTCGTCTGTAGTGTCACATTTTATTTTTTTTTTCAGTTTAGTTCAATTCAGTTTTAGTTATAATTTTATATTTAACTGTTTTCCATACTTTTCAGCTTAGTTCAAGAATTTTTCAATTTTTTTCACTTCAGTTAATGATTTTCCAGTTTGGTCAAGTTTATGTTCAGTCCTTACATACTAACAAGACACACCCTTAAGTAATTTTTTTCTGGTGTAAAAACTAAGCAATGTTTAATCAAGCTAGGCCTGTTTTTTTAGGATAATGGTCCCATTTACAACTATATACTTAGACAAAAGGCCATGGTACAAATTATGCATACTCGTACATATTACGGAGTACCATATTACGAGTAGATGTGTACTTATGATTATTTTTTTGAGGGTGTACTTATGATTATTTTCATACAACCTATTTTTGGATTTATGTCCACCTTAACTTTTGAGGTTCATTTACGTCTATCACCAATTTTGTTTGGTATATGTTGATGAAATTTGTAAAGATAAAATTATACAACAGTTCACTTGATGAAGAATTTAATCATATAGGGTACATAACATACACATTCCACTCAAAGTTTTAGTCAAATTCAACATTTAAATGGTAAATAAAATGAATTCCTTCGAAGGTGTAGTCATTTGTTTTTTTTATCAAGTTAACTTTCATACAATTTAATTTCTATAAATTTTATCCACTTTTAATAATCAAAAGTAGTTAAGTGGACCTTAAAAAAACAAAATGGTGACGGGGCAGTGAGCAATAAGCGGAAAAAACTCCAAAATAAAAGTATAAATACGCTTATAGATGGAGTCTGTTACATCAATCTATTTTATTTTGTTTTGATGTTCTTTACATCAATCTCTTTGGATTGACTAGTATTTCGTAGTGTACGTGACTTGATTGTTTCAATTCTGGGGTATTAATTAAACAAAAATGCTTTAGGATTGATTGTTCCTGAGCTATATGCATGATGCACTTAATTGAGACAATAGACATTGTACCGTCACTGAAAAAAGCTCCACAGGCTGATGCAATGGTTGGCGAAGTATACCAATCCATTAGCGGAATAAATGGATAACAAAAAGAAGATAACAAGAAACTACAACAACAAATTGCATTATCCTGCTAATTGTTCTTTGCTAGTTAAATTATAATAACTATATATTTAAAAAGGTTTTGATTGCAACCATCACGACCCAGTCATGTTTTGTCCATTTCCTATTGCTTTTGTCACATTTTTGGTCGCGTTTCCGCTGTTCAAAAGGAGGGACGTAGTCATTTTATTTTGTGCATACGGCTGCGTGTTGGAAATACAACTCAAAAGCTTCGATAGTCGGGTAGGAAAATGAAGGAGCCATACATAATACATTGCTCTTATATTATACTCGTATATGCATGGAGCATGATACTCCGATCCGTATTACTCCTGGCAATACAACCTTCCATTAATTCCCTGTTCTTCCATGAAAAAAAAAATATTAATTCCATGTTCTTTCAATCTTTTTTTCTAGCATAACTAAGTTTCTTCAATTCAATTTGTAATTTATGTGTCGTTTTTATTGTACTTTTATCCTTTTCTTGCTCTCCTTTATATCACATTATCTCATATGCATTCCTGTAAGTCAGCCGATTTTATTTTTTTGCTCTATGCTACTCATTGGAGAGGCTGTACGTACAAGATCAATATGATTGTCACGGAATCACGGTTCCAACATGCTCTTGTTCGATCTACTCTAGATATATATGGCTAGCTATACCAGATATTTATACTTAATTATATGAGAATTTTGTTGGGACACCTCTTATAAATTGAGTATTTTGTAGTGATCTCCTTATATATTTTTTTTTTGTAACAACACCCCTAATATGTATAAAAGGTTGTTTAGACACCCCAAATCCAGATTTTTCGAACTAAAATATGGGTAAACTACCCATTATACCCCTCTTGCATTACACGCATACGAATGAAGTTGTGTTCTATGTATGTTTGTTTCTCTCTATAAGTAT
>ONZK01002444.1:90431-101522 GCA_900322385.1 Pharnaceum exiguum | reverse complement strand
AAAGTAGTTCAGCCAGTTGTAGGGTAGGTCTGGTTCGGTTAGGTGGGCTGGGTTTGTGTCTGAGGTGTAAGCTGTGAGGGAAAACAGCGGCAAATAAAAAATGGGGCGAATAGGGGGTGGGCAAGGTAGAATTGTATATCTATCTGTGGAGGTGGAGTGGTGGTGGGTGAGGGGGATCTGGGTGGTGACGGTTGGGGAGACAGCTGCAGTTCTGAGGGTGAGGGGTCGTACAAAGGTTCTTTGAGGCGTTAGTTTTCTCTAGAGTTGGCTAATTCTAGAGAGAAGGGGGGAGAATCCCCTCTCTCTCTAGAAGGGCGTGTTTTTTTCTTTCTATATACTGGTTACACTAACAAATTCATTTTTATGGCGAAAACAGATTTCAATTACAAGTATTGATAGCATTATTGTGGAAATATAATGGAATAAATTTCTCCTAACAATATTATTTTAACACAAATATTGTGTGAACGCATTTCATATTTATGAGACTGAGTATTATTTAAAAAAGATTAATCAAAATAAAATTCACTTTTTTATCCAGAATAGTTCATAAAATTTGACCACCACAAAGTGCACGCACTGGATGTAGAGGGTATGTAAGAACTAGTAGGCTAGATATAGTGCATAACAAGTGCATAACAAAAGTGACATATATTACCATAAGATGCTCAATCAGGTACGCCTTACTCCCTTTCGAACAAGTGCCAAAATGGAGGTATAGCGGTTGTGATGTGTTTTCAGGGTAGTCGTATGGAATCGTTGAGAAACAATATAGTTGGACGCCATGATTGACGGAGCCTTCTTCGGTCTACTCAACATCGAACGCTAAACAAAACAACAAATGAATTGCATTATATTAAAACCGTGGTGAAAGATTCATTTACAACTGCAAACCTTAAAATTGATTATATGAAATATCATGCAATGGTGGAATTGAACTAACCATCTACAACTCAGCCATATACATAAATTTAGGCCTAGTTCGGGATAGTTCTACATTTCATGTAATGAAAATTTCAAAAACCAAAAATGTTTAGATTTTTGTTTTGTATGTTTTTTATTCGTCAAAAAATTGAGAACATCAAAATTAATGAAAATGCATCAAAAGATGAGGAAGAAAATGAAGGCCAATCAAGAGAGAAATTGATGAAAATGGTGGGATATTAGTCATCAATGGACTGAAGAGAAGGAGAAAGATCGGTTTTAACATGACACCAGTAGAAATGAGACGTCTATTCTTGATTTCCCGAAATCAAGTCTGTAAAACAGAAATTGCAACAAATTTTCTAAACATATTGTGTTTCAAAAAGCAGATTGAAATACTTAAACATGAAACTTAGCACGTTCTCGAAGCGCTTAGTTTTGATTATTGCAAAAAATTACTCTTCTAGCAAACTATTCGGCATCAAGCTATTTCAATAAACCTAGGTTGTAACTAGATCAATGAAGGTTTCGTATACGAGTAGAAACTTCGAAAAAAGCCAAGGAGCAAGACATCCACATATAGTTAAGAGTAGAGACAACGTTACTATACATCAGAAAACACATAATGTATATAGATTTCTTACCCCAAAACAATGTTGCTGACTATAGAAGTCAAAGTATCTAACATCAATAGCTGATTTCACCTCTCTGCAAAACCAGACACCCAAACAAAACTTTCAATATCGGATTGACAAAAAGTTTATAACATTTAAGTACTGAACTTGCCAATGCTATCATCAACAACAAACCTTCTTAAAGCATCATTCATACAAGTGACTTCACCATTAACTATAAGGTCTGCCTTTTCCATTAGCCATGTAAGCTCCAACTTTGTCCAATCCGGAGTCTGTAGATCAATATGTAATTAGGCCTCAAACAGAATAACATGCTAGCTCAATAACTTTTGCGCGCAGTTTGATCAAGCCAACTTTGGAACATACAACAATCACAACAATTCAAAGCTTAAGTAACAAAAAAAAACAGAATTACCTTGCTATCTTCCAACTGAACATATGCTCCGATCTGGTGACCGACTTTGTTAAATATATCAAATAATAGAAGTATTTGCTTGTCCAGCCGATAATCTTGGGACATGCCCCACGGCCTAGTTCCAGTAAAGTAACTCATCCTACTACGAACGCCACGAGCGCCATGAGATGATTGAGAACGAGTCAACTCCCTGATGCTGTTTGGTTGACGTATGACAGAATCAAATTCCTTATGAGCTACAATCAGGAGAACGCACAGCTCAACCAGGGAACCACTGTTCACATATTTTAAAAACTCTTCCTTGACACCATGCGTCTTCTGCACAAGTAGCCTCACATTTTCCAATGAAGCCCTCTGCAAATATCAGAACAAGTTCAAGCTACCCTAAACAACGTAACTACGATAAACATAAGGCACCAATCTAAAGTGTTTAATGACAAAATAAATCACAAATGAAAGGGGTAGTAAAACACCAGACTGATAAGAAAGTTGTCTTAAGAAACATACAAGTTGAGCCTGACAAAGTTCCGAAAGAAGATCAAGTAAAGAATTCGTTCTGGGCCACTGTATGAGATAAGACATTTTGCTGCACAATGACACAAGAAACATACAAGGAAAGTAAGATCGTGGAGCCAGCTTGTTCTTAATGTAATTGAGAAGAAAGTTTCAAGCGGTACCTGATTGAATCAAGTGCTATATTAAGTGGCAGGGCCTTTTTCAACTTGGATTCAGCACAGTCGCACCTGATATTAGGGTTCTCTCCTCTTTCAAGAAACAATGCGGTCATTCCAGGGGATCCTTTCTTAGCAGTTAAATGGAGAGGAGTTTGTCCACCCTCGAAACACCAAGAAAAATCAAATGCTTTATCAAGTTCACCTTCCAATATAGCAGTAGCACATTTTACGCTGTCAAATTCTATTGCAGTTCTTCCAAGAGACCTAATTGCTTGCAAGTCATCGGTAGGCTTCACCTTATTCATCAGTTCAACAAAAGCATCTTTATCATCTTGTTTCAAGGCACTCACAATTTCATCAAGAAGAGAATCATGTACAATGTCAGGATCATTATCAGCAAGCATGGGCCGTGTAGTGTAGTGAATAGGCCCATTAGTGGTTGATTCTGGATGCAATTGCATTTTCTTCTCAACAGCGTCCTTCAAACAATCTTCTTCTTCAGGCGAGAGCTGGAAGGCCAAGCACTTTATATCATCTGATGATATAATCTCGCTGGGAGTCAGATCAACATCCAGCTCACGTATTAGCTGTTCATTAAGCAGGCGTGGCAACTCATGCCTCCGGGCACGGATGCACTCTTCAGAATTACGAAAATTCTCTATAAGCTCACGAGCTGGCATCAAGTCTGAGAACAGTTCCCCCATACGAGCTTGAAGATAGTGCAACCGCCCATCCGGTAATTGCAGCGGCTTGTCCCAATGACCTGTTATCTTCGTCCTCCAGATGTACCGTTCGATTGGGTTTTGATCCCATATGCATTTCTTTTTAAACTGATTTCCAGCAAGCAAGAGTAAAGCAGCAAACTGAACAATTTTCCCTGCATCAAGACAATGGTAGCCTAACTTCTCAACTTTGTTTGTCTTTAATGTCAGAAATTTGACGGTATCAAGGCCCTCCTTTAGTTCTGGGATGCAAAATATGTAAAAGAGCTCGTAGAAACATTTTCCTTGATTCCAATCACTGAAATAATCATGCTCGGAAAAAGCGTCAACGGCTAGACTAAGAGCTATCATAACATGATCATGATGTATTTCATTCCCCCCATATTGCAGAAACGTCTCAGTCAATTTAACGCTTAAACTAAGAGCAGCAAGGTCTAACGGTGAATATTCTAAACCTTCCAATGGTACATGCACCTTGCCCTTCAGTGCTTCAAGTTCAAGCAACGCTATGGCACAACCATGTGCGTGATAGAAGCATACGAGCTTGAACAGTTGACCCAGGAGAGGGGTGCAAATTGATGCAGCAAACTCATTTTTCAGAAAAGTTGTAAACTCCTGTCGGTTATCTCCCTCTATGAGCACTTCAGCCTGTTCCACAAGTGCTCTCTGCAGGTTCTAGTTTAACAATACAAAAATTAAGTCCATGCCCATGTAATGTATAAGTATGAATTTACACCAAAGTAAAAACAAACACAAACAAACAAATATATACGTGAAAGAAACCATTCATTCATTCATTCTAAAATAATAGAAATAAAATTGCTACTGCTAGAAGAAATGGGAAATCAAAACCTTTTCCATTTGGAAAATTGATCCGAGCCTCGCTTTGAACTAACGTACGCTTCTCTCCAGAGTATCGAATTAGGGTTTCTGTTGGAAAACGGCAATGACAATGGGTTGGTTGGGCTGAAGCACCAAATACTAGTTGCTGCTTGCTGGTGCTGTTGTCCGACTAAGATGGTACATTGTAGGAGTGACTGAAAGTTTTATCGTCGCCGAAAGTTTCACACTCCAAATCAAAACTAGTTAAAGAATAAAAAAATTACAAGTTCACTTGGCGCGCTGTGTCCATAATCGATCTCGATCTATGACCAAAAAAAAAAAAATTACATGTTGCCGTACCTTGGACTCTTGGAGGAGCGTTATTGATGACTTCTTTTTTTTGACAAATATTGATGACTTTTCTATTTAATGATTTAGTCTTAGGTTGGTTCTTAAACAAATGATTTTTTAGTCTTAACCAAAATAACACTAAAAAAAACACTAAATTTTGAAATTTATTTAAAATGTTGGAGTAAATTAATCTGACCAAAGTATGATGTTTCAACCTCTAAAAACTTATATTCCGTTTAGTTATAGTTAGTAGAAGCCTAGTGCAATGTAGCTTTCTTTTGATAGGAAAGATTTACGTTACTTAATCGATTCATAATTCTTTGTATATCATTAAAATGCTTGTCACTCTATTGTAATTGTGTGTCAAAATAATAATTAAACAAAAGTTTGAGTTGATCAGAACATTTCAATTCAGTTATTAAAAGAATAGTTCTTATTTTCGAGGCTGAATAAAAAACCGGGACCCAAGTTACCCACAAAATTGAAACGATAAAAAATTATTTTTTATATATAGTGAGGCTTTTTGAATTAAAACATTAAGCGATTTAAACAAATATTTATTCTTTTTTTTTTGCTTTCAAAGAAATTAAATAAAAATATGTTAATTTATAACTTAACTTATATCAAAGACCTAAATTTAGTTAATTTTGAAAATTTGTCAATAATCAAATGCTACGTCTTCTGTTTCTGCTCACACACATTTTTCTGTTGACAATTCATTCAACACAACCTTCTTTTACATAAGAAAAACCTCCTTCTGATTCTTCAAACACAAGCACAGATAATTCGAGTCCATCTAGTGATTATCATCGCCCGTGAAAACTTATTTATCTTGCAATAACAAGTTAAGCCTTGTGATTAATTAGAGTTCAAGTACAAATAGAAGCATATGAACTCACCAATTAATCAAAGGGAATAATCAGAATTGAGAATTCTTCCTAACATCGGTACACAAATTTCTTACTATATCATTCATAATACTCAATAATATAGACTCGCTGGATACCATTTTAGAGATTTCGCTTCGGCACATGACTTTGTGTTGTTTCTTCTCATATAAATACACTTGCACTCAGAATCAAGCCTTGAAGAGTTGAAGTAATGATACCACCCAGACTATTATAACAATTCGAAATATTCCGCCAAACCTAGTCCGCGAAACCTCCGGATATTGGAATTAATCTCATTTGTTCCTCCTGCTAGCATGCACACTGCTAGCAGAGTTGATAGAGCGTTACCAAATTACATGTCAGGCTTCGTAAAATTGGGATAGTAGTAGGCCACTGGACAACATGATTAAATTGTAATTAAACGATTCACATTATAAAATCCTAATAAAATAGCAATCCACTGATAAGCTTACAGGGTCCATTATCACAATCACAGTTAAGTGTCCCTGATATTAGAAACAGTTCCCTAGTTTTTGGGACAGTTGGAATATAAATTGGAAATATCCAAAGTAAACAACAACAATAAATTTCCATTCAATGGGGATGCTCGTAGGTCTGATTGTATACAACCCCTATTTAAGAAAATAGAGAGGTTGTTTACGAGATTGGCCCTAAAGGCATTGATACATTGAAGTATTGACTTCCAAAAACTTCACTATATTTATAGTGAAGGTTTTGAAAGTCAATACTTCAATGCATCAATGCCTTTAAGGTTAATCTCTAAAGTATTACTAAAAAAGATTGATCAAAAGAAAATTCACACTAAAACAATTTCTCAATTTTTTGGGTCCAATTTCATGAGATTTGACCAACAGGCTAGGTATAGTGCATAACAAGTGCATCACAAAGGTGACATATATTACCGTAAGATACGCCTTAATCCCTTTCGAATAAGTGCCAAAATGGAGGTATAATGGTTGGGATGTGTTTTCATAGTAGACGTATGTAATCGTTGAGAAACGTTATCAGTCGATAGCATGATTGACGGAGCTTGCTTAGATCTCCTCAACAAAGAACGCTAAACAAACCAACAAATGAATTGCATTATATTAAAACGATGGTCAATGATACATTTACAACTATAAACCTTAAACTTGATTATATGAAACATCATGCAATGATGCAACTAACAGTCTACAACCCAGCCACATATATATTAGGCCTTGTTCGAGATAGTTTTACATTTCATGTTTTGAAAATTTCAAAAACCAAAGATGCTTAGTTTTGAATGTCTTTTATATTTAGTTTTGCATGTTTTTGAAACTGAATTAGAAACAACTACAAACCCATAACCAAATTCGCTAAGAAGTATCATATTATCACTCCCTTTTTTGGGTTTCAAATTATCTCCCTTGTGGAGTATTATCTTTGACCTTTCACTACTTCTATCGCAAACCACCATGAAAGCCATGGCTAACACATACAATGATCAAACAGGAAGGCAAACAATTTATGCATCTAAATACTGAAGAGATAGAGAAACATCGGGTACACGAAAGGAAAAAGGTATTACAAAACGTAAGGGAAATGTCAATTATGTGGGACTCACAAGTTTTCAACATGACAATAGTAGAAATAAAACGTCTATTCTTGGTTTTCTGAAATCACAACTGAGTTAAAAAAGTCTCTGTAAAACGGAGCTTGCAGCAATTTTTCCGAACATAATTTGTTTCAATAAAGCAGATTGAAATAGTTAAACATGAAACTTAGCACGTTCTTGAACACCTTAGTTTTGATTATTGAAGGTTTCTTCTAAAAACTTTGGAAAAAAACCAAGCAGTAAGACATACACAAATTGTTAAGAGCAGAGATTTCTTACCCCAACACATTGACGTTGACTATAGAAATCAAAGTATTTAATCTCCAAAGGTGATTTCACCTCTCTGCACAACCAGACCAGCGAAAAGGAAAGAATTCAAATTAATTGCGAGAACAAATATATAACATTTGAGAGATCAATAACAACAAAGAACGAATATATAACATTTACCTCCTTAAAGAATCATTGAAACAAGCCACGTCCCCATTAACAAAAAGACCTGCCTTTTTCATTAGCCAGGTAAGCTCCAATTTTATCGTATGGACACTCTGCAGATCAATAGGTAATTAGGCCTCAAACAGAATAGCATGTTATTGGGAGATATTAGGTATAAGGAAATAAATATTTGTGTTATATAGTTAGTTTAGAAAATAAGTTAATGTAATTTAGTATAAATAAGGGGCTTCCCCTATGTCATTTACATCAATCAATACAATATCAGTTTATCCCCTCTTATATATTTTAACATGGTATCAGAGCGGGTCCCTCTTGGGCCCCTCCCCCGAGACATGTAGTCCACCCGAATGGTCCCATACGTAAGACCCGCAGAGGCAGAGAGGCATTCGAGTGCGGGAGAGTGTTGTGAATGTCCTCCCACATTGAAGAGGGAGGACCTCCCTTGGTAACATGGGAGTATAATATGTGTGTGTGTTGTGGTGACAAAATGTCCCACATTGGTTGTGTGAAAAGAGTTAGAGGTGTTTATAAGTGTAGTGAGCCCTCCACCCATTACCAATTGATTTTGGGTTGAATCTCACAAGCTTGTAACACCTCTCCGTGGTTCGAGTTTAACACATGCTAATGCTAGCTCAGTATTACCTTGCTATCTTCCAACTGATCAATGTACAGAATAACAAGCACAACAATTCAAAGCTTAAGGAACAGAAAAACAGTATTACCTTGCGATCTTCCAACTGAACGTACGCTCCGATCTTGTCCCCAACTTTGTTGAATATATGAAATAAGAATGATATTTTCTTGTCTAGCTGATAGTTTTGGGACTTTTCGAGCATCCTATAACTCATCGTGTTGTTTGGTGGACGGATGAAAGAATCAAATTCCTTCTGAGCTACAATAAGGAGACAACATAGCTCAACCAAGGAACCACTATTCATGTATTTTAGAAACTCATCCTTGACCCCATGCGTCGCCTGCACAAGCAGCCTGATATTTTCTAATGAAGCTCTCTGCAAAAGAAAGAATAATATCAGAACAAAATAAATCACAAATGAAAAGGCTAGTAAAACAACACTGATAAGAAAGTTGACACTCAGGAACAGAACATACAAGTGAAGCCTGGCAAAGTTCAGCAAGAAGATCGATGAAAGAGTTTGTTTTGGGCCACTCTCTGATATAAGCCATCTTGCTGCACAACAAAAGGAACATACAAGTAAAGAAAAACCGTGGGGCTAGCTAGCTTGTTCCTAATATAGTACACAAAAAATTATGTGAACTCGTTTCATATATGAGACTGATTAGTAATGAACTAATGACCACTCGACTACAAAATAATGAACCATCGGCAATACAATAATGAACCCTTGTCTACACAATAGTGACCTCTATCACCACCCGGTCTCATTTAAGAAACGAGTTCACACAAATTTTTCTAAATATAATATAATTGAGAAGAAAGTTTCAGGCACAAGAAAGCAGTAGTACCGGACTGAATCAAGCGCTATATTAAGTGGCAGGGCGTCTTTCAAGTTGGATCCAGCACAGTCGCGCCTGACATTAGGGTTCTCTCCTCTTTCAAGAAACAGTGCGGTCATTCCAGGGGTTATATCCTTAGCAGTTAAATGCAGAGGAGGCCGTCCATCCTTGGAAGACCAAGAAAAATCAAATTTTTCTGCAAGTTTACCTTCCAACATAGCAGTAGCACATTTTACACTGTCCCATTCTATTGCAATTTTTCCAAGATCCTTATACCTTATTACTTGAAAGTCATCAGTAGGGTTAACCTTATTCATCAGTTCAACAAAAATATCTTTATCATCTTTTGACAAGGCTCTCAGAATTTCATCAAGGAGAGATCCATGCACAATGTCGGGATCAGTTTCATAATGGCGCCATGTAGTGTAAGGAATAGGCTCAATAGTGGTTGATTGTGGATGCGATTCCAATTTCTTCTCAAGAGCCCCCTCCAAACAATCTTTATCTTCGGGCGAGAGCTGGAAGGACAAGCACTTTATATCTTTTGGCCTCATCTGGCTGGGAGTCAGATCAACATCCAGCTCACGTATTAGCTCTTCACCGAGCATGTATGGCAACTCATGCCTCTTGGCACAGATGCACTCATCAGAATTACGAAATTTCTCTACAACCTCACGAGTTGCCATCAATTCTGAGAACAGTTGCCCCATACGACCTTGAAGATAGCGCAACTGCCTATCCTGTATTTGCAGCGGCTCGCCAATATGATGTACTTTCTTAGTGTCCCAGATGTACCGTTGGATTGGGTTTCGATCGTTTATGCATTCGTTATCAAACTGATTTCCAGCTACCAAGAGTAAAGCAAAAAACTGAACAATTTTCCCTTCTTCAAGGCACTGGTAGCCTAATTTCTCAACTTTGTTTGTCTTTAATGTCAGAAATTTGACGGTATCAAGGCCCTCCTTTAGTTCTGGGATGCAAAATATGCAAAGGAGCTTGTAGAGGGATTTTTCTGGAATCCAGTCATTGAAATAATCATGCTGGGCAAAAGCGTCGACGGCTAGACTAAGAGCTGCCATAACATGATCTTTATCTTCATTCGTACCGAATATTTCATTGCGGCCATAATGCACAAACGTCGCAGCCAACTTATCGCTTAGACTAAGAGCAGCAAGGTCTAACGGTGAATATCCTAAACCTTCCAATGGTATATGCACCTTTCCCTTTAGTGCTTCAAGTTCAAGCAACGCTATGGCACAATCACATGCGTGGTAGAAGCATACGAGCCTCAACAGTTGACCCAGGAGAGGGGTGCAAATTGCAGCAATCTCTTTTTTCAGAAAAGTTGTGAACTCCTGTCCGCTATCACTCTCTATGAGCACTTCAGCCTGTTCCACAAGGCGCTGCTATCGCGTATGTATAGAACAAAGTTCAAGATTAACAGTAGAAACATTTAAAAGTACATGATCACTAAAATAAGAAACATGTACACATAAATGTAGTATAAGTATTGATTCACAATCATGAATTTGAAACGGTAAGATAAAAACGACCGTATGTAAATTTCACGACCCCATAATAAAATAGAAATGAAATTGCTATTACTGAAGAGTTGCGTTATGGTTATCAAAAAAAGAATAAGAGTTGGAAAATCAAACCTTGTTCATTGCCAAAAATGATCCGTGCAACACTTTGAACACTTCTCTAATAAAATGACGATGGTTTCTAGCCTGGTAGGTCAGGTCAGGAGGGGGCTGGAGAAGAAAAATGCTTTAGGCGGTGGTTTAACGTACGAATCGTACGTGTTGATGGAAAGGCCCAGCCCGAATATGCACACCCCATTTAAAAGGTCCGGTCCGTTCTAGCCAAACAAGTCCAGTCCGGTCCAATTTTATGTTCCGGGCCTGAATATGCACACACCTAAATTGTTTTAGTTCGTCTACTCCAAATTTAATTTAACTGAATTTCATTGTTTTTTTAAATTGAACTAATTAAATATAATGAAAATACAAATAAATAATCATATTAAATAATAAATTAATTTAATTAAAAATTTATAACGGCACTTAATTAAGTGTACTTCAAAAAACTAAACTTAATTGAACTACAAGAGGTTTTTTCTTTTA
>ONZK01002444.1:76793-90376 GCA_900322385.1 Pharnaceum exiguum | reverse complement strand
ATTGTTTTTAGGGGAGCAACTGCAGTCTATATTTGTATAACCGAGGACATGTTCTTTTATTTTGGTAAGAGGTAATAATAAATAAGAACATGTTCTTTAGAGCTAAACTTTATTGAACTAAATCATACCAAACCAAATTGAACTCAAAAAAATTGAATTTTTTGTTTAAATGATTTGACACTCAATCAATTATCAAAACCTTAATTGTACGTTTACTAAATTTGTTGGTGAGACATTTCCAAAGATATACTAATAACTACGAATGAATACTGTTATTAAAATTTGTTACACTTACAAGTTACGAGCTGAACTGAATTGCGAAAAAATAAAACTAAACTTATGTGATAAAGAAAGGGCCCTAAAACTCCATGATGGGAAGATGTTTGAGCTTTCGGTCATAGACTCATTTAAATTTAAATTTCCTCCTTTTCGACCTTCCTCCTTGAGTTTCTTCACATGATGTTCGCTTGTTTTTGGCTTTTTGCTGTCTTAAACTCTTAACATGGGAGATGGGAGGCTGGGAGGCAAAAGACAGCCACAAGAGTCAAGAGACACATAGCCCCGAACCTCTCACATGATTTAGTTAATACCCTCTTTCTTAAGGGTGGTCGTGAGAGAATTCCTTCCTTTTGTTTATGCGAATTAGAATTACAACACAAAAGTCAAAACTGAGATCCAGTGCGCTGTATTATATTGCCAATACGCATCCTGATTCAACTCATGCATGCCATTGCCATATATGTGATGCGTAACATGCCTCACATGTCCTGCACCTGCAGGCGACACCAGTTGATTAGCAGCAGTACTGCTCTTCAAGAATCTTAGTATTCTCTGCACCAGTTTGTCACACAGTAGATTTGTCAAGCAAAATTAGTTAATACGAGTACTAGTTATTCTACTGAATTAAAAGATGAGAAGATTTATGTTTGTTCTATTTATTTATTATTACCTCTTACATACTTTTTGTTTCAATGATTTGTTTTAGAGAGCAAGTAACCAATTCAACTTAGTTTTAGCTAGTTCAATTACTCAATAAAGTTTGTATTTCTACTAGAGCTTTAGTTTTAGGTTTTAGAATTGGGTAGTTGTTTGTGGTAGGGTGCTCGGTGATCCGGTTGTACCCCGTCGTTCTAATTGGACAGTACCCGTATCCTTTTATAGGGTTGTGCCTCGATCCAAAGCACTATTAAAAAAAATGGATCTGTTCCTGGCCCGGTATAATGGGTTTGGGCCGGATTCATTGGGTTCTCTCCCGCAAATACTATGCGGTTCTAATATTTTCTAGTTCTTTCTTACTTAGGGTGTTATCCTCCCCCGAGATGGGGCCCCTTTGTAATTGATGTACCCTTTTCAAAAAAAAAAACTCAATAGATCAGTCATGTGAGGATTTGTTCTTTAGGGGTGAAAAGTGTTGAGAAAGATATAAAAAATTGAATTAAATTGAAGCAGGTACAAATTTTTTTATGGGTACATCCGTACATTGGTTGCTAACGATTTTTCAGTGTAGCCACAAAGAGGCTCATAAAGGTATTAAGTGGGTCATTTTGGAAACAGTCTCCCGATTTTTTGAGTTAAGGCTGCGTACATCAGACTCCTCAATACCCCATCTTAGATGGGATTAAACTGGGTTATTACGTTGTTGTTGTTTAAAAGGTGTAAAAATAAAAATAAGCCTTTTTAAATTATTGGAAGACTAAATTATACTCCTTTTGTTCCATATTAAGATTTTGTTTTGTTCGTCGCTATTATTACAGTTCATTTTTTTCAGTTCAATTTAGTTAGTTTTATAAAGCCGCAGTACGCCTAGCGATGATCTATGGAGCCGAATGTTGGCCTAATAAGAACGTTCAAGAACGGAAGTTAGTAGTTCTATAAAGATGCGAATGCTGCGCCAGATAATGTGCGGTTTGACTAGGTTGACCATGAATAGAAATGAGGTGGTCAAAGTGAAGTTGTGAGTGGCTCCATTCATAGATAAGATGCGAGAGACCATGATGCGATGGTTTGGGCATGTTAGGAGGAGAGACCCAGATGCACCAGTGCGTAGGTGCGAAGAGATAGTTGTGATGGGGGTTAGAGGAGAGGCACACCGAAGAAGAGTTGGGAAGAATGCATTAGGCATTATATACCTACTCTATCACTCAGTGAGAATATGGCCTTAGATAAAACTCTTGGATAATGAGAATTAGGGTACTATAGAGTGTAGTGTTTGCCCTTGAAGACTTGGTGTATCTTGTATTTATGTTGGGCATGTTGTGCTTGTACTTACAGGGTAGTTGTCGTCTTTATTGTAATTTTATTGTGTTTTACCTATGTTTACTTTGCCTGTTTTTCCGCGGCTTTGATTTTTATTGTTACATTGATTTCTAACGATTTTTCATTGCGGGATAAATAGATTTTTTTTTCATAAATGTTTGTTGAAATAGTCACCCGATTTTTGGGGGACAAAGAGGTTCTCGGAAAGGTTCTCTGTGGTCATTCAAAAAACAGTCTCTCGATTCCAGGGTAAGGCTGCATAAATTAGACTCCCTCAGACCCTCATCTAAGATGGGATTAAATGAGTAGTAGTTCAGTGTTTTCCAGTTTTTTTCACTTATAGTTATAAATTTAACTCCGTTCAGTGTTTTTTAGATCAATTCAGTTTTCTTGAGTTTTTTCCAGTTCAGTTCATTTTATGTTCTGATCACGACACGGCTTAACTTAAATTAATGACCTCGTCTCATATATGAACCGAATCTACACAATTTTTTTATATATTTTTTAAGAGCTAAGTTGGATAACTTATTGTATTGTATATCCTTTTAAGGTCAAAAAGACAACAAACCTACATTTTTTTTTTATAGGAGACAACAAACCTACATTAGTGATCCATTTGTATCTATAAATCATGTACTGTAAGTTTTAGGCTGTGTTTTGTTCGTCAGTAGCACTACCGTTCAGTTTTTTTCAGTTCAGTTCAGTTCAGTTTTTTTCAGTTCAGTTCAGTTCAGCGTTTTTCAGTTTTTGTCATTTATAGTTATAACTTATAATTGCATTCAGTGTTTTTCAGATAAATTCAGTTTTCTTCATTTTTTTTCAGTTCAGTTCAGTTTTTTTCAGTTTTTTTCATTTCAGTTCAGTTTCAGTTCAGATCTTTTCAGGCGACCAAAACACACCCTTAATCCATGGCATTTTTCTTTTAAGAAGGTAAGGTAGAGGAGGAAGATGATTAGGAGGCCCTCCTCTCGAAGAGAATTCCCATCATATCAGCTTGTAGAATGCTATGCAACTCGATCGATCATGACATTTGACAACATTTTGCCCTGTTGTTAAGAGATGCTGGGATAAGTTTTAGCATAAATGAAGAAAATTTGTTTGTCAAAAGGGATTAAGAGGCGGTGGTGAACAAGTGACTCATCCAAAACAAAATAATTATACTCCGTACCTTCCATTGAGTACAGAGATACAGTCATAGAACACATCGATATTTCCGATCATCGACTGTTTATGTAGCCTAATCAGACGGCTTCCCGTGGTTAGTACACTTACTAGTAAAAAAAAGTACTAATCATTACTCATAATTACATCAATTATGAGAATAGTACTAGTACAGATTACAAATGAAAACTGAAAAGTCACCAATGCTTAAATAAACAGTCAAAAAAGACAACTCTACCCCACATAGAACACCTTAACCACCACAAACACCAAGACAAAATGGACTACGCACACCCAACATTCCACCATCTTGGCCCTTGTCCAGTTGTCCCAAAATTAAGTATCCTTCAAAAATCATTAAAAAGAGGACAAAGACATAAACGACCAATTTTTCTCACATAATAGTATTTGTAATGAGAGACACGAAAGTTGTTGAAGTTGTAGAGATTAGAGAACATGCCTTTAATCTTTAGAATTGAGAATTTAGTTTAGGCGAAATTGTTGGAAATAATTCTTATCATGGTCGAATATTTTATAATACTTTATACTTCAAAATTTCCTGCGAATACTCTATACTTTTACCCTCATAACTCGGGATGCTCTAATTAACATATTTTTGAAAAAATAAACCTTATGTTAAGTTTACATTTTTTATTTTGACTATCAAAACCATTAATTCTAATAGATATATTTATAACCAAAGTTTTAATTTTACATTTTGATATATTTTAGAATGTCACTGAATTATTCTTGATTATAAGAGTTGAAGTAAGAATTATTATCACCAATTTTAAAGTTCAGATTATTTAGAAATAATCGGGTGAAGTAGGGATTTTTCCCAAATTTTTTGCCTCCATCATTCAATACCTATCACTTCTCGGAAACAATCTCTCAGTTTTCTTAAACAGGGGCATGGTTGTGTACATGTGATTTACACTCGATTGTTGTTGTATTCAATACTCCGTACCTTTCAATACTTCACTACCAGAGAGGCTTTGGTGTCCCAAATGGTGTACCAAACCGTGTACCACTTCAATCTCAACTTTTCGTGATTTGTTAATTCATTTTCTTTTAATGCATTAATAAATTATGAACGGTCGAGATTGAAGTGGTATACGATTTGGTACACCATTATGGGACACCAAAGTTGCACTGCTTCACTACGGAGTAGTATGGCAACAATAAACTGTCATTAAAAAAACGGTTTGGCTACTCTGTGCCCTAGGGCACAGACTTAGCCTCATTAATTAGCCCCATATTCCATTGGTATTAGCCAATTTTCTTGTAAATGAAACTATGCAATTAAATGCTATAACATGATGTTACTATACTACCCATGGTTTAAGACCCTCATTTCGGCTAATATGCAACTCACAATTCATTGCAGTTCCTGAACAACTTCACCTTCACCACAACAACCAGTCAACCACCCAACAACAACAACGAATATCAACACAAACATCTTCCCCTTGTCAACCCCAGGCCACCTCCAACAATACCTCACTTGCTGATAACACATACACTGTACTCCCCTCTATCAACCCAATTATAGTCAGAGTAACTACCATCGTCCAAGTATGCTTCCGGCAAAGGTGTGCCGGCTTCGTCGGCAAATCAAAAAGACACCCTAGTAAGGGAACTAGGTGAACCCCAAAATAAAAATTAGGGGTTTAGGGTTTGGGTTTTGATTCCCCGACGCCGCCTATCGGCGGCGCCGGCCAATCAAAACCCAAACCCTAAATTGGTTTTACTTGTTGTGTATTTTAAATAGAGTTTGTTTTTAGATCTGGAATCAAGAATAATAAACAAATGATACAGTGAGTGGTGGTTGCAGGATAGAATGTTGATTTCCATGAAGGAATATATTGGGTAAGAGGAGGTGAAGAAAGGAAGAAAAAAATTACCCAGCAACAAATATGTTTCACGGTGGAAGAGGTGGGGAAGGTGGGAGAAGAAAGAAAAAAAATTTGAACGTGATTGTGTATTTGTGTCTGCAGAGAGATGGGAAAAGGGAGTTAAAATGTGTAGTGGAGACAAGGGGTATTATTGGTACTAAATAGTTTTATGTGTGAACATGACTTAAGTTGTTGTATTAATTTACTTAAAGATACCCTAATAAATGGTGTTTAGTCTGTGCCCTTAGGGTACAGACTAGATTTACCGTTAAAAAAAAGGTTTATAAGGGGAATTTAATTACCACAGATCCAGATGGTATTAGTTGGGCAAACTCCCTAGATTTTCGCTAACATTTGACTACATCAAAATCTAATTACCCCCATCAAAAACAAGAAAAGACAAGCAAAAACAAAAAGAAAAAGCCTACACCATTGTATGTTATTGCTCCTACTTTGCACTGTTAAACACTTAAACTAGTCACTGCATGACATTGTCAGCTTTTTCTCAGCTATACTAGAGAGAGAAAGGAGTGCATGAGGGAAAAAAAAGAAGATCAAATAAAAGAATGGCAAGTACAAGTATAGCTACAAGCCACTGGAAAGCTCATCAGTCATCACTAACAAAGAAGCTGTTACCATACGTGATATATGCCATTATACCCATTGTTTTATTTCGTTTTTACTTTTACCCTTCTCCTCCTCTTAACCCAACTGATGGTGATGATCACTTTTCTGGGTATTCTTCCATTGCCATCTCCAAATCTTTGTCCTCTCAAGGTATGCATGATTTATTATTATATTGTTATGTTGTTTGTCATATTATGTTAGCTTGAGCTTCTGGGATTTGTTGCTTATACATAAATTTTGTAAGATTAGTCACATGGGTTTTTGTGTTTCACTGTTTTTTTGCAGGAAATGATGGGCATATTGTAACATTGCCCAATAAAGGTGAGATCTTTTTTCAGAATTCTATCCTTCTTTTAAAATTTGTGGTTGTTTGTTTACAATCTCATCTCACTTGGGGTAGTAAGGAGGTCTGATGTACGCAGTCTTATCCGAAAGGAGGCTGTTTCCGAGATGACCCGGAAAAGGAATCTCATTGAGATTTGTGGTTGTTTGTTAATTATGCATTTATTATGTTTTGTTTTTGAGTGTGTTGTGAACTCTTGTGAATCCTTGTGATAGACAAGATTATGATGTATGGCATGATTGGTTATATTGTTAAGTGTGTCTTTTTTTCCCTTTTTTTTAGGGTCAGAAATAGAAAGTGGGAGTGAGGACTTGCCTGAAGAAGCATCTGTTCTTCCTAAAGGTGAAATCTTTTTCCTTTTTTTTTTGAGGAAAGGTTTGATCTTTTTGTTGGATTTCTGGGTTTTGGTTTAACTGTGTTTCTTTTGAGCAGAAAAGGAAAAGGAAAAGGAAGATCACATTTTACATCCAGAGCCCTTTACAGGTGACTAATCTATTCTCTTTGTTTGTAGATCTTTTTGCTGATTTTCCTGAAAAGATGAATTTAATTATCTCAGTTATCTAAGTATATTTGGTGGCAGAAACTGATATGGACAATGATTAAGTGAGATTTGAAGTTTTAGTAAAAGTGTTTAGCTTGTAGATGCATTTACTGATGTAGGCAACAACTGTCAACTGGGGTTTGTTTTGAGCAGAAAAAGAAGCTGAAAATGGCAAATTGCCAGAAGGGAAAAGTAATGAAATATCATCAACCTGTGACTATAGTTATGGAGAATGGGTCCAAGACAGCAAGGGCCCTTTATACAATGGAACTAGTTGTGGGACAATTAAGGATGGGCAGAATTGTATGAGCCATGGGAGGCCTGATAAAGATTACTTGTATTGGAGGTGGGAACCAAAACAATGCAAGCTTCCCAGGTTTGACCCTCAGGCATTTCTGAGAATTCTTCAGGACAAACACTTGGCCTTTGTTGGGGATTCGATGGCTCGGAACCAGTTAGAGTCGCTGCTTTGCTTGTTATCCTCTGTCTCGCCGCCTAAGCTTGTTTACTCGAATGGAGAGGATAATAAGTTCAGGAGGTGGCATTTCGCATCGCATAATGTCAATGTTTCTGTGTACTGGTCACCTTTCCTTGTTAAGGGGATGGAGAAGACAGATGATGGGAAGTTGAATTATAACAAACTGTACTTTGATTCTGCTGATGAGAGGTGGGCTTCTGAGTTGGATACGATTGATATGATTGTGCTGTCGGTTGGGCACTGGTATTTACATCCTGCTGTTTATTTTGATGGGGACACTATGCTTGGGTGCCATTTTGCCGAGGGTGTGAATTGCACCGAGATTGGGTTCTTTGATGTGTTTGGTAAGGCTTTTAATACATCCCTGAAGGCCATTGTTGAGAGGAAAGGTCTGAAGGGCAAGAATATTGATGTGATTGTGACCACATTCTCACCACACCATTTTGAAGGGGATTGGGATAAGTTAGGTGCATGCCCTAAAACAAAGCCATACAAGGAAGCGGAAAAGGCCCTTGAAGGAATGGATGCTGACATGAGGAAAGTGGAGGTGGATGAAGTGGTAAAGGCCAAGGCTGCATTAGACGCCAATAGTATTTCCAATGTAAATTTAGCGGCATTGGATGTCACCAAATTGGCAATGTTAAGACCTGATGGTCACCCGGGTCCTTACATGTATCCAAATCCCTTTGCCGATGGGATCAAAGATCGAGTTCAGAACGATTGTGTGCACTGGTGCTTGCCTGGACCAATTGATACATGGAATGAGATAATGTTCGATGTAATGAAGCGGTGGCACGTATAAGCAAGAAGATGAGAAGGCGACTTTCCTTTCCGGTCATTTTTTATCATCTGTTGAAGGGTACAGCTAAGTTTTCCACTGCTCCTTTAATTCTTCTTGGGCCAAGCACATTGTTATGATGTCGATTGATGGCAATGGCGAAAACAGCTTGGAGGCTGCCAGAATATGCTAGCCAAGGCTTGTTGACTCTGTATAGCTTATTTGTTATTGTTACAAGTGCTAGGCAGTCTTGATGTCTTACTGGCTCCATATACCGGAAAGTATGAATCTTCATCTTCCAAAGATGTCTTCGGCAATGAAGTTTGCACGAGCCTGAGCCTCACGGAGTTTTGGCTCCAGCGACTGTTCTGCAAATTCAGAAACGTATTCTCTTGGTTACGCTTTCCAGAATCATCAACTCTGGCTGTAGATTCGGCATCCCTCTTCTTTTCTTTTTCTTTGATTGACTTGAGATTTTCTTATTGATTTATTTGTTCATTGCAGTTAGAAAGTTCAGTATATACTTGTATTACTGATCAATTGATCTGAGTTACATAATTAGTGGAATATTTAATTTGCATTATTGTTTCTATCAGATCCCGTAACTCTAACACCAAAGTGACAAACTGGTAGATATAATCATACTGTAAATGAGAGATAACATAACCTTAGATCTCTCTCCAGTGACCTCTTAGATTGTTCGGCAATATGGGCTATGGCTATACTGTAATGTCTTTCAAGTTTCAACGCGCAAGAGACCATAATGGTTAAAAAGAGATGAATTTGTACGGTTCACATTCATCCAAGACACCAATCATCTAAGGCACCGTTCACTGTTATCTTTTCGTTCTCTTAACAGCTAGCAAACTGTACTAATGTACTATAGCAATGAAGCATTTTGTTAGTAAGAAAGCAACTTTCTACAGTAGTTTGCATTGCTAGATTATGAAAGCAAAGGTGGCAAATACCGGTTCAAAGAAAGAACAGGGGCCAGTTAAGTTAACGTACTACTCGTAGTTGAATTCTAGTTTAGCTAGTTCAATACACCCTCAAAGGGTCATTTTTTTTTTTTTTTTTTTTGGTAAAAGTGTCAAACACACTTGCTTGCCCTTATAATGGCCGAACTAATTAAATATTTGTGTCATTTAGAAACTACGTAGAAAGCAAGAAGTCATTTTGGGTTGTGGTGGTGGTTATCTACTCATCTTATTATTATCCACAACTCACAAGACCGCAACAAGTCAACAACAAGGTCCACTGCTACACTGTCAAAATTTTGCAGATGGTGCATGTCTTGTTGACACGTTATTTAGTGTAAGTCTGTAACTAGTTTCATTTAACCGTACGCAATGCCTACACGTTCACCCTTCCAACTTCCCTCCAATAAAGAAAAAAAACCCTTCCAACTTCCTACAAATTTGATGACAATGTTTCTACTACCTCTCATTTCTGGCAGCAGCTACCTTCAGAGCCTCCAGGAAAGATCATCGGTAAAAATGTGTATGATTTTTTTACGTCTTAATAGTGGTTGTGAATATAGTTACTTTACCTTAGTATGACACTCTGAAACACCATTTTGATCATTGTCTTTTGGTGTTTTTTTTTTGAGCTTTCCTTTCAGTTTTGGTGCATGAACTTGTTATTTATATATTTCATTCATTTATTAGGCAGTCCCAAAAATTATGCAAAGTGAAATTTTACTTGTGTATCCTATATCTTTGGTTTTAGTTGTAATGAACATAATATTCCATAGAAGTTGAAAACTCCAAAGGATCCTAGTTGTTCTCTTCCTTATTCTTTGGTTTTGGTATATACAACGTATGTGTTTTTGTGTCACATTGTAAGTCTTTTTTTTTCTTTTGGTGGGTGGGTGGGGGGTGGGCCGGTGGGGTGGCTACCCTCATGTTTAATGTGTTTGGTTTTGGGGGCAAAATAATTAGAATTGTACACTGTAATATTTGGACTTGGAAAGTGACATAGAATTGTTGTGCAATTGTTTGTTTTATTCAATTCAAGGTTGAATGTAGAGATGAGACAGGACCTAGCTCCGTTAATGTTGTCTTTGTAAGTTAATTATACTGGTACCGTTGTCTATACTCCATGTCTCCAGCAAACTGTCTGAGGGGGTTTGATTTACGTGCGTAATTACTGTAGTGAATGTTCTTATTGTCTTGGAAATCAAACGTTTTAGTCCCTACCTACCTGAGAAACTAGTTACACGGAGCTACATTGTGGTGGTTGTTGAAGTTTGTTTCATATGTGCTTTTGTCCTAGATGATTGTCTATATACTCATTGATAGGACTTCCAACAATAGATAATGACTTTGGTTGGAGCTGTTTCTTGCTATGGTTGGCCATGTTCCAACAAATCTTCGGTTCACTTGTCAAGCCCAGGTCCACTAATGGAGATATGTTTTGACTGGGCCTGTGATTCTTCCACTATCAGCCTAAAGTGTCTATGCCTTAAGTACATTTTAGTGTATGCTCAATAAATGTGCCTTGGCACTAACAAAGCCTTGTGTAGTTTATCTAGTAATTTGTAGCCTTTTGTTCTGATGACTCTTACTTTACTTGGTGCCTTCGAGGCTTACAAAGTATTAGGTTCCGTAGTGGAGAACTTTGGCAGCAAAAACTGTCGCTTATGGTCGTGTTCGGTTGGCAACTGGCAATTTGTTGATTTTGCAAGTTTTTATGGATGGTTTTGAATTGATTCTTACCTTTTAGTGTTGTTGCCTGTTGGTCTCATTACCAAGACTCTTGGATGTTTGTAGTAATTTTAGAGTTCAGGAAGCTAAAACCAGTTACAGAAACTGTCCCTCTTTATCAAAACCTTCGTCTAGATAAGTAAAACAGTAAGATGTATACCCAGGATAGACAATGTGTGCTGCCATTCTTGTCATAAGTGTGTTACCATAAACACGTATGTGGTTTCGTTGTAAATAGATTTGATAGTCTTTTTGGCTGCTTCGTGCAGGGTTTTGTTACTGATAGAAAAACTGGACATCTTGATTCTTTCCTCAGACAGGTAGTTGAAAGAGCTGGTTATAGTTGTCATGTCAGTAATGTCTTCCTCATTTCAATGAGCAAGTTATTTCTATGTTGTTGTATCTACATTACTCATATACTTGTTCCTGCATGGGCATTTTGAAAGAAGTCACAGTTTTTCGACCCAAGTGTTTTGTAGCCATAGACTCGTTGTTTGAACTATGAAGCTATCAGGGAGCAATGATCTTTAGTCTATGAGTTTGTGACCTTCAAATATAGTTACTGCTACAGGGGGAACTCTTACCTTGACAGTAGTACTGACCACAGTGACCAGTGACTAGAGTTATCACAATTCTGTTTTTGATATGTTTTATTGTTAATATGACCATTGACCAGTATGATTTTTATATTGTAATTTCGTCCTGCATCAAAATTTGGCTGGAGAACAATGCTAATGTTGTGTGTGAGCATTATTATCTTTGCGTCTTGATTTTTAACGTATAAATGAATGCAATGTCTTCTTGAAGTGGTTATAATTCAAAGGGCCATTGTATTTCCAAGTTTGATTCACTTATGCAATTGAGATGCTCTTTAGCTGCTTTCTCTTATATTAAAATTTGTGACTTGTGTCTTTTGGCAATGTGATACTTTTCTGCAGGAAGTCAGGAGCAGAAGGGGTGTGCCTCAAACATCAGTTGAATCCTGTGTGGTCTAATATTGTCCCACATTGCCCTTGTCAGGTTAGCAGGCAATGTATGGAGGTATAAAAACAGGTGCCTAACACTATACAACTCATACCTTTCTCGGCCTTTTGGCTAAGATCAAGTGTAGTATCTGTTCTTATCAGTTTAATATTTGATATGTGGGTCATAGACCCACACGATATTAAATTAATTTTTTAAGGGGGAGGAACCACCACAGTAGCTTGCTGCTGGGTTCCTCAAGCGTCGCCCATGCGTTGCACTACTGCACGGGCCTGGCGCACCCCACCAAATAATTCTAATAATTGTCATGCCTTGGATATGGTAAATATAGGTAGCTAACTAAGTTTTGCTTAACAATAAACTTAGTTTTCGGAGTCATTGAGCACACCAGAGGATGATGGGTAGTGGTGACAATATTAATTGGCAATTTGAAGCTGGATTTACTGTGAGAGTAACACACCTGTTCTAGCTTTACTTGTGATCTTTGTATGTTCTCAACTAATATTAACTGCAGTTCACGATAATTAATAAGTTATATTACTTTGGTTCATTCTGAACCGACGGTATGATGAAAACCATATCCTGGAAAAATAGGTGTAAGACTGTTTCAATCACATAGCTTCCCCTGCTACCATACGTGAATAAGCATTGGGATAATGGAGTTGCTTTTCTCTACTAATTCTGCTAGCACTGCACTGGGGATCTGTTGCTGATATGCTGCTGTAGTGCTGTGATGAACAGTGGTTGCATTCGTGCATAAAAAAAGGTCTACCTGCATAGTATCATTGTAGCAGCAATAGCAAAAGTCAAAAGGCAGAATTCTCCGTATTAGAAAGGTGAATCCTTTTGTTGTTTTCGGTGAGTCAGTGGCGCAATAGAAGTTAAGCGCCATTACTGTTTGCTTTGTACTTGTTTCTTGTCATTGAACTAATTTGTGTTCTTTCCTGCTCTCTCACATTGATACAGACTTTCGGCTCCAACTTTGTAAATAGAAAGCTGTTTAAAGTTCCCTTCTGAGCTAATGTGTCTGTCCTTGTTGGTGCAGCTTATTTAAGTTTACAGTTGGGGTAATCAGAAAAGGGAGTCGCGGAGTTATTATTATAGAATTATGTCTGAATTGTTGGTATCTAAAACTTGTTAGGGCTTGTTGTGATTATGTAGGGAAGGTCAGATATTCATGTCGATTAATCGCTGACGAAGTTCAAATAATTAGTATCATCTTTCAGCTTTAAGTTGATATGTGAATTACATCACAATGGCCAAAAACAAAGAAAGGCTTCCATACTTATTTTCTACCTAAAAGCTTTGGTTTTTATTGAACTGGGCGGAGTCAAAAGTGGAGTCTTGGTCAGAGACGTTTTATTTTCAAATGCTGGATAGGACCTGGGAAAAAAGGCAGAGCCTTACAACTAGTAGCCTGATACCGAAAGATAAAAAAAGTCCTTGTTAGTCAAACCCAAGAGCTTGCTAATCTGACATCCCGATCCTAACCTAAATCTAGCAATGGGGATATTGTCGTTAGTTATCTTCTGACCTAGCTACCCCCATCATTCTCCGGTTCTCCCGAGTTTATAAACTAGCAGAATCGTGGGCGCGGGCTGGCAAGCACCTTTAACAAGCAAGTGGCTAGCTTCCATCCTGAACAAAGTAGATACGATTCAGAGGAGATGAAATTGTGAGAAGTCATTACTCCAATGAAGCAATGCGTCAGAACGGCCTCTCTCGGAAACGGTACATCTTTAACCCCCACATCCGAGCAATGCTAGGGATATAAGGCTTATATCCCTCTGACATGTATAAGCCGTGGGGCCCGCG
>ONZK01002444.1:38924-73540 GCA_900322385.1 Pharnaceum exiguum | reverse complement strand
CCTTGTACAATTCTCAACAGTGCTTCTGTCCCCCCCCCCCCCTCTCCCCAATCTCAACGCTTAGAGGTATGCACAAGAATACTAGTGCATTGACTATTGAGGGTAATTTCTCTACCTACCCTTTTTTATCTGCATCTTGTAATGGTAATAGGATTGTCAGAATGCAGTATACATCATAGCACTCTGGGAGGACATTTGGAAAGATTAAATCTGTTTCCCACTTTACCGCTTCTTTGGATTGATGAAGTCTGATTGGACGTTGCATTCGCGACACTCTGGTATGCCTTTTTTGTTCATTCTGTTCCACCACAACTCTATATTCAATATTGCGTGACTGCAGTCTGCAATCTTCGTTAGAACGGCAGTTTCTTTCAGTTTTTTGGTCAACAGCAAGTGCTAAGTAAATCACAGTAATATACGAGTCATTAACCAACACTCAACTATTAGGTGAGGATTCTGAGGTCGTCGCCACTGGCTTTGCTATTCGGACCTCCATATTGTTAATTAACAATGGAGATGGAAGACATTGGAATTTGGAAACCAGAATTTGGTACAGTTCCCAAATTATTCTTTCTCTTACTGCACTTGGTGAGAACTTTTATGCATTGTGCTTAAATTTTTTGGGCTTTCAGATTGTAAGATTGTAACGGATTTCGTTGTTGTTGATTGGAATATTATACTGCCTTGCAAAGATTTTCCTTTTTTGTGAGGTAGGTTTTAGTTTCTTTTTTATGGACATGCCTTGAGTCTAGATGTTCACCAACATTTAGAAAGCTCATGAAAAAGATTCTGGTCGATTGTTAGTTAGTATATAGTGCGTTGATTCGTGTGATGATTCATGTTTATAGTGAGGGCATAAGACAAAGCTCATTTCAGTGAACTTTGATTGCTTTAAATCTTGGATTAGTTGAATATATGTTGTTTTTGTTCAATTTATGAGTTGAAATCACTGTGGAATTCCCCCAGAGGCCACATACACTCGTCAGTTTGTGAAGAAAAACCAAGACTCTTTGAGTGACAAGATGAGGTCACGATTACTAGCACCTTGCCTCCTTGCATTGGTATGCTGCAGCATGGATGCTGTATGACTTGTTGGTAAACCAAAACACTTCAAAGTAGTTGGGCAGTTAGACCATGGCCTGTTTACTACTCCGTAGTGAATAATAATAATGGACTCGGCAATCAGATCAGACTGTTGGTAGAGGTTTTCTTATAGTGTCTGTTAGATTTCTATATGCCAAGATGCCTACCCCATAGTGAAGCAGTTCATTTGGAAGAGATGAAAAGATTTTCAGCACTGGTACTATTGCTGCCTCTTGGAACAACTTCTGTAACAGTTGTGATGACACTATTGATGGAAGCAACTGAATGAACCATGTTGTACTCGTTTGTCACGGTGAGAAATTGTGTTTGTGATGTCTTTTGTTGGTTGATTTATTTGCAGAATCAGCTCCATTAAAGCTGTGGAGTAGGGTTATGTATGTTCTCAATGTATTCTGAATCCTTTCTATTGGTTATATACCAACTGCTTATATACTGTTTCGTGCCCTTCGTTTTTCCAGGAACACTGCCCAAAGATTTATGAGGGTTACCTTCTTATTCATCAACAATCAAAGAGAGTCAATAATTGCTCTTTCCCACATCAATGTCCCAACAGAGGGTACTTCAACTGGCAGGATATAAAAAAAGGTTTGCAATACTTAACAAATCATACCTTTCTCGGCCTTTTGGCTAAGATCAAGTGTAGTATCTGTTCTTATCAGTTTAATATCTGATATGTGGGTCATTGACCCACACGATATTAAATTAATTTTTTAAGGGGGAGGAACCACCACAGTAGTTTGCTGCTGGGTTCCTCAAGCGTCGCCCATGCGTTGCACTACTGCACGGGCCTGGCGCACCCCACCAATTCAATTATAAATTTTATTGAATATATCCCGTATGTAATTGAAACTGGATGATAAGTAGTACACCGTGAGTCCTCCATTGTGTTAGTTGATAACTCGAGATCCAGATGGGAGCAGTTTGACGGGTTCTGTCGAATGTCTCTACAACAAAGTAGCACTTATAATCTTTAGCTATGACACGACCTACGTATGCAACCTTCACCCTCTTAGTCATGAAGTGGACAGTCAAAAGTGACGTACATGTTTGAAAAATTGATAATTAGACTTGGCAAAAATATTACGTTTGCTGAAAGATTAAAGGTATCAGAAATAGGTCAGGTTCTGGTATGTATTCTGGTACCGGACTTTGTGTGGTGGAGATCTGTGGAGTTTCGCAGTTTTCATGTGGATTCTGGAAGTGCAAGTGTAACTTGTTTAGAAATACAATTTGTTGTCCCACATCAGCGGACATGATTGAATACAGAGTTTAATTTAGTGGCTTAGCTTGTAGCTACTCTCCTCAGAGACCCCCTGATTAAATTTGAACAATACAAGATTAACATGGCCCCTGAAGAGAAATTGAGTATTGGTCTCAATCTTTTTTAACAAAACTTAAGCACTTCCTTTCTGTGGAACATCAAAATTTCTGGACTGGGGCAGTCGCAGATGGAACTTCTGCTAGCCAGTTTATGAGGATTACTGTATGAGAACAGCAGTTTTAAGTTTCCCACTCACCTTGGTGGTGATTCGTATTGATAAGCTCCATTTTCCGCTCATATGGGAAACCATTTTGAAGAGGTAATGTTGCATTGGTTGGACCCCTCCTTAATCATCATTAGCAGAGGACCAGATAGGCATGTGTAACGTGATTATGATTCTTTTAGTAGAGACATTTTGGTTGAGTTGGTTCATCATTGAAGTCCTCAACATCGATCTCTTGCCACTAACTCGTGCAACATCGCAACAAATAGAACTGAAATCTTTGTTGAAGGGGAGGGGGGGGATCCTAAATCATAAGTCTCCATCCTGGTCAACAATGGTCATCTGTGATTTTCTTGTTTGCAGTTGAAATACTGATACTGTGTAGAATCCGCTCTTATCCTTAGTTTTCTTCAGTGGCAGGAACAAAGAGAAATTTCGGAGTCTAAGATTGGCGGTGTCGTATCAAATTCTCCCAAATTAAGATACTTGCAGCGATGCTGGAATGCGCAGAAAATATGGAGGTATGCAGGATTGAACCACAGTACTGTTTTTCACTTGATAATCTGAGATCTATTGTCGAGTTCTATGTTTTGGTAACCTGAATGTCGATTCAGGAGGAAGAGGCCCCTTTGTTTTAGAAACATATGCTGAGCTAGTAGCCTACCGAATGTAATATAGTTCTCTGAGCAGTTGATGACATTGTAAACTCACTTAAAGAAAAACTATCACTCAATAGTCCAGTAAAATTCAATTTGAATTGGTCAGGGGCTGCGCGAACGCAAGCAAGCCCCCACTGTCACAAATTATGACGTACGCTCTCCCACGTTGGGGAGACGTTAGGTAGGCACTCCTCCAATGTGCAATGGAGGCCACCAACCTAGGCCATGAGCCTTCATGATCGCCCAAAAACCCCGTCCAGGTAAGTAATTTGCTCAATCACACTC
Source organism: Pharnaceum exiguum (assembly GCA_900322385.1). NCBI lineage: Eukaryota > Viridiplantae > Streptophyta > Magnoliopsida > Caryophyllales > Molluginaceae > Pharnaceum > Pharnaceum exiguum. The sequence goes on along the minus strand of ONZK01002444.1, from coordinate 70,008 downwards.
TTTTTCATTTTATACCAATTTCTATTCTAGCCATCTCTTGTTCTTTCAATGTGGGATTAAGACTAGCCCTCAACAGTGGCACAGTGCTACTGATTCCTAACAATCCACTCTTACTCTAAGCTCCACATTAGCCTGTTGCCAGTTGCTGCATTGATTAATTCTGAGGTTATGCTCTATGATTACGTTTTTTATTTCTTTCACCAATAGCTTTATGCAACTGATCATCATCACATACAAATATAGAGGAACAATATGTCCTCAATGATTTTGCTCGACTCCTGATGTGTGTAATCTTAGGCCACTTTGTACGGTCAGTTTGCAATTAATGCTTTCGTCTGGCGAGAAGGATACACAAATAACGAATTCAGCAGAGCTTCAGGTTAAGTGCATTTTCGAAGGTACTTTCGCAGTAGTTTAGATAGCTTTGGAAGATCAGTGCTTTTACTGTGTTCGGTGTAAGTAGTAAGCAGAACCTAGACGTGATCTTTGCATGAACAGTCACTAGCGCATTGTGAGGGCTACCACGGGTTATTCTGTAAATATTTGCTTGCAATGCCATGATATCATTTATCCATGAAGTGAAGATTTACATTTTTGCAGCAATGCCCATGCCTAGTCCACATATTTGTGTGCAGAAAAATCAGATTAGATTGATCTACTTGACGAATCTTAAACCGGCAGTTTGTAGTTTATCCGCGGTACAACAGAAAGAGAATTGTGACAGTATATTGACATCTTTAACAGAACAAAAGGACTTTTGTAATTTGTGATCATACAAGAATGCAACATTGGTGTTCTCAAAAAAAAAAAAAAAATGCAACATTGGCTCCAGCACAACTGCACAAGGATGCCTTTGTATAGGTAATTATATATGTTTGCGAATAACTCTTATTTCCATGTATCTTTACAGATTCAGGAAAAAACAGTGAACCTGTTGAACATTTTCAGCAGTATTGTAATCTAAAACAAAACTTAACATGACTCAGTAATTGGTGGTGTTCTCAAAAAACAAAAAAGTAATTGGTGGTAGCAAGTCCAGTAACTTGTATTTACATCTCGTGCTTCATAATGTTTTCAAATGAGCCTCTTCATTAGGCAACGTTAATTGTCATGTTCATACCCTGTTGACAGTAGTCAAAGTATCCACATATGAAATAATGAGGTCCGGGCTTATTAAGATGAATACCGCTAACTCCTGCAGTACTTTGAAATATTGGATTACTGGCATTACAAGCCTCGAAATCCTTGGCATTTACTTCTTGAACTCCAAACCCTTCCTTATAGTGAAACACTGTGTCACAAAAAAAAAAAACCATAGTCAGGTAAATAAACTTTTGCTCCTGAGTGGATAGTCCAATAACATTATTTTTTTTGCCTCAGGTCAAAAATAAATTGTGTAGGGATCTTTTTGATAAAAAAAGGTTTCGTGTTAGACGGAGTTTTATATAGTACATGTTTGAGAAGCAGGGTCTTAATGAATAACAAAAGGTTGTTGAACTTGATAACATTTTTCTATATGAGAAAAGGTCATTAATGGCGAGAACAACTTTGGTGTCTCATAATGGTGTCCCAAACCGTGTACTACTTCAATCTCGGTCGTTCATAATTTACTAATGCATTAAAAGAAAATGAGTTAACAAATCACGAAAACATGAGATTAAAGTGGTACACGGTTTGGGACACCAAAGCCTCTCTACATTAATACCCCTTCTTATATATGAGACGTGTTTACATAAATTTTTCTATAACTTATATACTACATCTAGGTGTCCAATGATCAGTGTTCACTTGAATTCGTTTTTACAATTTCTAGATTAATTTTCTTAGAAAAACAAATGTATTTTTATGTTTGCTTCTTTTATTTTAGATGGCGGAAGAAAGATAATGAGAGAGATGTGTAAAAACATCAAATATACACCTAATTTTACCATATAAGAGAATTGATTGAACTTCCATTACGTACCTCTTTGGATGGATGGGTACTCTTTTTTACCTATTGCATATATAACCGTTTGACACAATGTTTTGGATTTTTTGTAAATTTTCAATATTGTTATCTATGTTCCTTTTCTTGATATTTTTCTATTAGCAGCATATGCCTTCTCAATAATAAATGTGTTTGAGTCATCTTATACAACATTGACAAATGTTTAGTGCTTATGGGATAACACCATAATTAGTGCCCATTTGACCATGCTTTAGGTTAGTAGGGAGAGAGTATAACACAACACTCAATTCAAATGAACGATAAAGAACATATAGTAATTACCAAGAACATCGCCCTTGGTGAAGTTTTTCCCACAAGTCCAAGCCTTAAAATCAACTGATGGATCCCAACCTAATTCACCACCAACCTTATAATATCTGGCTGAAGTTACTTGGCACAATGCAAATATTAGGATTAATCCACAAACTGATTTGTTTGTTACCTGGGCCATTTTTGGTGATTTCGTAAGCGTTTGGTGAGAGAACAAGAACAAAAAGTAAGAGAGATAGAAGTAAGTGGCCAAATAATTTTTTTGGATATCTAATGCTTCTTCTATATATATGACTAATGAAGTTCTTTCATGTGCATTTCCACACAATATAGTACTCTCTTTGGAATAATTTGCTGTCAAAAAAAAGTTTAGAATAACCCTACTAGGATTTAGGGGTAATAGCTAAGTTTTCAATACCTATATTTAACAATTCTCCTTTGATTTAAATAGATAGACAACCTATAGTCTATAGACATGCTAATTGATACAAGCCATACAACCATCTTTTCTAATAGGCACCACAAGGAAAATAATTGAAATAATTTAGAGTATTAAGAGAATTTAACAATAATAGCTAATCTCTCATTTGCACAAAAGTTCTTATTAATATGCAAACTAGAGAGTACTATTTTTGAAACATTTAAATTTATCATTTAGGCCTCAAAAGCATGTCAAAAGTTAACCAACGAAAAAGCCCATAAACATATTTTTGTTAACCTAAAAATAACATTTATTTGGATAAGTAATAAAATACTAAGTATAATAATTTAATCACAAATTATGGATTCACAATCCATATGATTTGTGAACTAATAAGTGCTTCATTTCACGTTTATGTAAATCGTTATTATTTGATTGATGCGTATTGAATTGAATTAAACATAATTAGTATAAATAATATTGATCATAATTAAATTGTAGTTGCTTGTAAGCAATGGAAAATAGAGGAACTAAAAAGAAAGTCTAAAGAAGATGACCATATCATTTCACAAACTTTACATTTTCAATTCAAATTGAATAATAACTATTTCAATATTCAATTTAGTTCAATTGCATCTACTTGAAAAGGACAAGTTCAAACACAAATATAAACACTACTTTCCTCTCATCTCAATAAAATAGTTCCCTCTCAAGTTATGGTTATTCTTCTTGACTTAAGTAACTCTAAAAGTTGTATTTCACAATAACATGTTATTAATATGTAAATTGATTTTTATATGCAACATGTAGAAAAAAGTTAATTAATAAATAGAAAGTGGTCACTAATAATCATTTATTGATCTTTTTTTAAATAGTGAATAGTGGTCTTATTTTGACCTACATAGAATACTCTATTTGCCTTTCATAGTTGAGAATGACACACAAACTAAGATAATTTTTTTAGAACTAAAAAAAACTCATTCAAACTTTGACTAATGAGAAAAATAGGTGTGAAAGAACAGAAACATTTGTGTGAACTCGATTAATATAGAAGACGTGGTTATTAATGACCAACGTGACCAGGTTATTAATCAATTATTTATGTCATTAATGCCACATCTCACATATAAAACGAGACACATAAGTTTTTGTGGTGAAAGAAAATGTACAAAAGCATTGTTTTTTCCAAAAAAAAAAAGTGATATGAATTAAGAAAAGTAAAAGTAGATTTTTGGTAGACTACATGTAGCAAGTCTTTGGTGTACCGAGTGAACACGTACACCGGATGAATTTATAACTAATAATAAAGGGATTGACTAATCACGTTAAAAATATGACTATTAAAATATGTTATAATGCTTTGAAAAAAGCACCGGTGTACCCAAGAATTGAAGGACTAAAAGTAGATGGAAAAAAAGAACCACTATTTTTAGTATTTTGTGGAAGAAAATAGGGTGTATAACAAGTTAACAACTATATTATCCAAGTGGCATATTTAGAACCAAAATAATACCCAAAACCTCAAATTTTGCAAAATCACACACAAAAAAAACACTGAACAGCTCCCTCTAGTCTCAAAACTCTCAACTCCACTCTATCTCACCAATCCAAAATGGCAACCACACTATTCCTCCTCCCTACACCCATACACACTAATACTCATCACTACCATCACCACCTTTACCACCACAACAACCATAACACCATCTTCACTTCCCACAACAACAACAACAAACAGAAAAAACACATCATCTTAAACTGCCTCCCACCCTCACAAACCCAAACCCAAATCACCCAAAACCCACAAAAAACCAACCTTTTCCTAACAAACCAAGAGTACAAAAACCTACAAAACCTCAACAATTACACATACTCATGCAAAATCCCATCTGGGTATTTAACCATTAGGCCAATGAAAGACCCTGAGCTAGATACCACTGTTGCTTTACTTGCTGAGTCTTTTGCTGAGAGTATGTTCTTCCCTGATGATATGTATGTAAAGTTGCTGTCTTTTTTGATCAAGCAGTATGTGGTTGAGAGGAGAGGGTTGTTGCCTCATGCTGTTACCTTACTTGGGTTTCTTAGAGAGGATGAAAATGGTGCATGTGATGATGATGAGAGAGAGTGTAATGAGGGTGAGTTTGCAGGGACTGTTGAAGTTACTTTTAATAAATTGGGTGCTAATGATTCACTCCCTACACCCACCCCTCCCAAGGATTGTCCTTATATTTGTAACATGAGTGTTAAGAAGCATCTTAGAAGGTAAAAAGTTTGATTCTTTATTGTATATTGTTATGTTTGCTCATTGTTTATGTAAGTTTGGGTGCATTTTTTGATGTTGGTATTATGTAGCTGTAGCAGTGAAATTAGAATGGTTAGCTTTTGAAAGTTATTTGAGTGACTGTTTTGCATTTGGTGACATTGATTAAAGCTAAGGTGCCGTTCGGGATCACTTTTGTTTTCTGTTTTTCGTTGCCAAAACGGACTTTCGAAACGGAAACGTGTTCGGATGTTTTGGTTGTGAAACAAGTTTTTTCCGTATTTCTTGCAACTCAGCGCTTGGTTTTGAGAACCACAAAATATCGTTTTTGATTTGAGTTTTAAGTTGCAAAATAATTACAAGACTGAAAGTAAGCAATACACGGATGTATCATCATCATCATCTCTAATCCCTTGACCTCCTCCATCACCACCTTTCTTCATCGCCCAATCACCCCGTCACCACCACCAAGGGATCACCATTGCCGCCACCGCTGAAACTCATTTCTAACTAACAAATATCACAACCCACTACAAATTAAAGCCAGTCTCCATCACCATCATTGACTAAACATCATTATTCCACCATTATTCCACCATCACCATCATCTATCGTCTGCCGTCTGGTCACCGGCAATGGCCGCCACACTCTTCTGGACACCAGCAATAATGGCTTCCACCGTCCATTACCCACCACAAGTTTTTATCTCTGAGGCTTCCACCGCTCTTACGATACTTAACAGCTACCCCGAACTGGGAATTTCTGGAGTTTTTATAATTTTATAATTTTTTTTTGTATTTATTACATAGCATTCGTCCCGAATTCCAGATCAAAGAACTTATCAACAATATACATGTTACATAGTTATGAAAGGGTGGAGAGACAAAATAGAGAAGAAGGAAAAAAAATTGGAAACAATGGGGCTATGATGGTAGACGGAGAATAAAGGAGGTTTGAGGCATACAGGCTACACTTATTACACCGTAGAGGAAGGAGAGAGACTAGACTTCTTTTTTCTTTTTGAGAGGAGAGGCTAGAGAGTGACTACTGACTAGGCTTAAAAATGTTTCCTTTTACTCTTTCTTTAAAAAACTATTTTAGTCTTGGTTTTGAAACTTTTTATGGTTAAAACGAAAACCAGTTGTCAGTTTTAAAAAATTTCAAAACTTAAAACCCAACACAATCCCGAACAAGGCCTAAGTTCTTTATTTATTGATGTTGGTATTGTGTAGGTGTAGCAGTAAATTTAGAATACTTAGCTTTTTAAAGCTATTTGAGTGATGTGAGAATTTATGCATTTTGGTAAGATTGAGTAAAGTGAGTTCTTTATTTATGGCTTTTGTTGTTTTTTATGTAATATCATATGTATTTTGGGGTGTTTGTGTAATTGTATCATGTATAGGATTTTGTTTCTAAGTTTGAGGAATATAGGAATATCTTCATAGGAAACGATGGCAATGGATTAAAATGGAAAAGAGAGAAAAGTAGTATGAAAATGCAGTGTAATAGTTTGTTTTATTTCAATATACTTATTTTAACATAAGCAAACTATTAAGGTAGAACATTTAGAATCTAGAGTTTGTGACCAACTACTTTAGTACAATGATCATAGATATTGTTACTTTGAGTAAAGATCAAGCCATTGAATTGCTTGTACTTGTCGAACTGTCCGAGAATGTACGAGAGTGCCCTATTGCAAGTGTATGTTGCAGCGACGATCTTCTCGCAACACGCGGGATCTTCCACCAGTTTATTGCCGAATATACCGTTGAAAACCAGCATCCCACATGGTCTAGTAGTTTTGTCCATGCAGTCCCCTAAGAACTTGTAGTATCCTGGTTGTGGCTGTGGTGGTAGGTTTTGACGGAACCATGGGTCAGTTGGAGCTGGTTGTTCGAAACTAGATGATGCAATACTCACCATGAAAAGACATCCTAGAGTAATGAGGAAAGATAAAGCTTTGATTTGTTTAGTATCCATATTTCTTTTTTGTGAATGTTGTGTAGAGTATATTGAATGAAGGCTAGTTTGAGATGCTATACAAAATGAATGTTGGCCCTATTTATAGAAACATAGAGTGTGTGTGAATTGGATACGTTTAATTGTTGGTCCTTAATTGAACTCGGGGAAATAACTATAATTGGTGCACTTGTCTTTAAACTGATGTAATTAATTCGTTTCTTCAATGTGATAGAAGTTATTTTTATTGAACTATGAGCATTAATAACTCTATGAGTTAGGGTTTAATATTTCATGATATCTTCAATTATGGTGGTAGTTTGTTCACATTTATTCCAAGATCAAGTTGTGAATTGAAATGGAGTTGAATCTGAATTACATGCAAAAATTAAAAATTTACTGTAATAGGGGTATCTTGGTTTTTCCTTCCTTTGGTACATTTAATTTCATAACAAGCTGTCTTTCCTGGGAGTTGGAATGTGGCCAGTAGCATATATTGTTTCTGACACGCAACTCATGCAAAATTAATACTTGTTCTGTAGTTTATTTGACTTAGATATGAGGGCTTACTGTAATATTTTTCAGGCGTGGAATAGGTTGGCATCTTCTGAAGGCAAGCGAGGAACTTATATCAAAGATGTCTTCTTCAAGAGATGTTTACTTGCACTGTAGAATGATTGATGTAGCTCCATTTAAGATGTATACGAAGGCAGGCTATGATGTTGTTAAGACAGATAGCTTTCTGATTCTTCTCATTTTGCAAAGACGAAAACATTTGATGTGCAAGAAGCTTCCTGAATTGACAGAGTCCTCTGAAGTGAACATTGATGGTGAGAATGGTTCTTTTTCGGTGGTGAGAAGAGAATCAGAAATTATGTCGTGTGATGAGGTAACTTCTACCGCTTGTAGGTGGACTACATATCTGTACTACACGTGATTCTTTCTCAAAGGTGCATGTACTCTCATAACAAGCCTGCAGCATGCCTGCTATTTGAAGTAACAAATTGGAATTGAGCTTTTACAAATGGGTTACCTAGAGCCTTTTTGTGAAGAAAAGAGTTTTGATATCCTTCCCCCGTTCCTCCCTCCGTTAACAGATTAGTGATACATTGGTCATAGAGTGATAAACTATATAACAACATCATAGCCTTGTTAGGGTTTGTAACAGGGTTGCCGATCAATTATACAGCTCACATTGGTCATTCATGTTATAATCTATGCACTTGGACAATACCCTTCCCCCACAAACTTTCAGTCCTACTTCGACATGATTAGATTCCTTAGGATACAAATACAAACGAGTCTTCTTTTGCATTAGCCAAAAAAACAACAACATACCCTTAATCCCAAAACTGATTGGGGTCAGGTGACATGGGAAAACAAGTGATAATCACGAGGTTCTTAATATCACTTTGTGCTTATCCAGTTATTCTCAAGCTTTAATTATAAATGTCTCTAACTAATTGGAAATAGACGTCCTTACTCGATACTTTGATAGAGAAACCTATATAGGTTGCCTACTATCTCTTGCTTAATTTAGTACATTTGCAATGGTTATATGAATTACTGTTATCTTTCATAATGTCAGTAATTTGCTTGCCTTCTTGCTACCTTTTGTGAAATTGTCTTTGGTATGCTGCAATAATGGCCTGATCTTATCTTGATATGAAGCCTAACTAAGATACCTGTGTCTCTTCAGTTTCCTTCATCTTTTCACTTTGATTGCCTTTTACGCTGTGCAGAAACCTCTCGAGGTGGGTGAATCGGTTTCAGCTTCTGAATGAGTAAGTATCCGATGTTAATTAAGTTCAACTGGGGATTTTGAATTCGATAGTTGTATTCCTGTACATGCAACATGCTTATCCTGCTATTAAACACTCACCAAACTGCTCTGTTTAGACGACTGAGGTAGATTTTGATGTTGTGTCTTATCATGGAAAAAAAGAAATATTTTTTCTTTATATTGAGCTGTGTCGGAGATTTTAGCCTGTGGACTTTCTAGTATAAATACCAAAATAGAAAAGAAGAAACATGTGTACTCCTCACGCCAATACCAGTATGAAATAGTTTTCTTCTGCTTTTATTTCTTTATTTTCCTTTCTTTGTAGAGAGACAGAGAGGGGGGAAGGGGGGATGCAAAGCAAAGAAAACACTATTGGTTACGTTCCCTGGGATGCTGCAAATCTGAGGAAGTTAAAGATGACCAAAATCTTCCACAGTTCGAGAGTGTCACATGTCAGATGCATTCAAATGAATAGTTGAGCATCCTCCTGAGAGCAACATTGCCATTTTAGACCATTCGAAAGGTGTGTAAAGTCATGCTTAAGCCTTTGGTGTTTGTATGGAAGATAAACTGTAGTTCTTTAGCACATTCTGACATTGTCGGCCTTTCACTGCTATCAATCCGGACACAACGTGATGCTAAGTTCGCAAACATTGTAACTGACTCCATTGTGTATGAGTTCCGTGGCAGCTCAGGATCTATTACTTTCCTCAACTTCTTTCGTTCAGTCAACATGTTTCTCACCTGAATAATATTTTTAAATCTTAGAATCCTGACAATATGCACTTGACGTTTCTCTGAAACAAATTTCTTACCTGAACAATGACGTTTTGATCTGTTGGTCCCTGGTTCAAATCCACTGCTGTACGTCCTGTCAAAAGCTCAAGAAGCACGACCCCGAAGGCATAAACATCACTTTGTAGAGTGAGCCTTCCTGTCTGTCATCAACATAAAATCTTATCATTAGACATCTCATGTGCAATAGACTTTAAAGTTTATGTTGGAGTACAGTTTGATATCTTCTTGAAAGACCTAGTTTCTTTCAAGGATATTCAAACAGTTCTTTTAGTTTGTGGGAAGGATAGTACACTGTTATTGGAGGCATTACGACTTTGTTTGACACAAGGCAAGGAACCTATATAGTTAAAAAGCGATTCTATAAACCAAACTCAGATAACTTTTATCTACTTTCCTGTTTTGTGGTGAATCAGTAAGTTTTGGGTATTGACTGTTGAGACTTGAGAAGGAGATGTAGCATGTAATGTTTTTGTGGAAATATGAGCTATGAATTGGCTTGCCTAGGATCATCTTTTAAAAAAAAAACAAAAATGAGAAGAAGATATGCTTAGGATGCAAGAAGTCGAGAACTATTACAACCGTGCCCAATTTCGTCAGGCTCTAAGGTGTCAAAATGTATGGACTAACCCTTGTGTGTAAGTGTGTAAGTCTATTTCATTGATACATTGATGTATGGCTGCGATAAAGAAAGTGTTAAAAGTTTAATTGAGCCGTGATCAAGAATGACGTAGAATATGAACCACCTATCTGTTGGTTAAATCTTATGGAGTTGTTTCTTACCATAGTGCATAAGTTCATTTCCTTCTTACAGAGTATCTGGTGTTAGTCTATGATTCAGAGCCATAAGAAAGCTTCTGGCTGAGATGCCACATGAATACCTTTTATTCTCATTGTTTGGGTGCTTTTAAAATCTGATAGTCTATTCCGTATTGCATGTATGTAATGAGTACCCAATATACTTTTAAGAATATATAACCATACCGATGTATACTCAGGATCAAAGTAGCCAAAAGTGCCCAGTACCATAGCAGTTGCATAAGTTTCCTGTCCTTCTGGCATCAACTTTGCAAGACCAAAATCTGATACCTGCGTATCAGCAACAGTCATTTGTCTGTTCAGTCTGGTGAAGTCACCTACTATTACTAAAAGATTCGTTACCTTTGCTTCAAAGTTGGCACTCAATAGAATGTTGGTGGATTTGAGATCCCTATGGACAATTGGGATTCCAACTGCTGAACTTGAATGGAGATAAGCGAGACCCATTGCTGCTCCTAGCGCCACCTTGAGCCTTTTTGGCCAATCCATTTTAATTTCGCCTATCCCTAATATTATAACATCCATCAAAGGATTAATTCAAGCACAGTTAGGAAATCTTACTTTTGTATTCTATATTTTCTGAAAGTGAACTTACTGTTTAAGTGATCCTGCAGGTTCCCATTCTGCATATATTCGTACACAAGGAAACGATTTTTGCCATCGGCACAATATCCTATCAATGACACCAGATTTGGATGGTCGAGTCTGCTCAGGATGTCAACTTCTACCCGAAATTCGCGTTCTCCTTCAGCTTCTTTAAATGGTGGCAGCTCCATTTTCTTGATTGCTACAACCTAAAAGGTCCAAAGTTTAGCAGCATTTAGTCTGCAAAATTCTGTGGAATGCTGTTCTGAACAAACGAACTGCAGTCCCATATTTCAACGCCTGTTTTAGGTACTGAAAATGCAGCTTCACATGATGCTGAATGATACCGTACCTCTCCTGATCGAAGAGTGCCTTTGTAAACCCGTCCAAATCCACCTTTTCCGATGAAATTCTCTTCACTGAATGAATTTGTGGCTTCTTCCATTTCTTTGAGGGTGAAAACAGTCGATTCTTGTCGTCTTTTTGCTGGTGGGTTCTTATCCTCAAGTTGCCAGTATTGTGCAGGTTTGTAAATCCCTGGAAAGTTTTGCATGACATATTATTTTTCAACAAAACAAGTGATAATCATAACTGAAACTTCTTATTCTTAGGGTGACGATTACTGATAACTGTAATAAAGGTTTGTGGAAAAGCAAGGTCGCATACAAGGGTCGCAATGAGTCTGATCAAGGGATTTGGTCCTCCTGCGCTTCCATGCTGAGACCAAACCAAATGGCATTTTCAGATTCCCGGGGGTGTTCCTAGTAACTCAGTATGCAGTGGCTTGTGTTGATGAAGTAGATGCAGTGGCTTGTACGAATGTATTAGGGTGAGCAAATTTTTTTAGTATGAGAGAATCCTTATGAGGAGTATGTAGAGAGCAAGTGATAGCTTAATTTGAAGAATACTCCACTACACTATCCTACAACTACCTTGATATTTTAGAGGAGAGGGAGAGGAGTACTTTAAGCATAAGAAAAAGCAGGAAAAAGGGGAAAAAGAAAGACCCCTTGGGTCTGCTAGTTTTCCTTGCTTACCTTTGGAGGACAAGTGGGTTGTTTGTTAAGGAAAGAGGAGCAACAGTATATGCTTCTTGTTCTTTTGTATTTCTTACACTTTTTGAACTAGTATTGTTGCTCATCAGACGAGTGAGTAGACAATGGCCGTTGAGTTGGCGTTTTCATGCAAAGAAATCAAGTCTTGTAAATCTCTTTTGTTTTGGAATTTGTGTTGGTACTGTAGCCTTTTACAACTATTCCTTTTGGCTGATATCATTAAACCTACTTTCTATGATGCTTATGCCTTGACTTTTTCATGCACATTTTTTAGTGTGTGAACTAAATTAGTAGTTATGTTTCTTCTTTCATTCGATGGAAACATTTAGGTTCAAAGATGAAAGTTGGCTACTTGGCTGTAATATTGATCTGCAGCGCTGCAACAGAACAAGGATCATGTAAGTTGGTAAAAACTAGAACAAAAAAAAAAGTGTGAAATCGTTTTATATATGAGACCAAGTATTAATGATTCTTCGGGTAAACAATGATAACCCCTCTTATCCAAACTCATATTTGAAGGGGTTCACACAAATTTTTCTCAAACTTGAATGATTAGAGGGTACATGTTTTCTTAATTAATTTCGCCAATTATATTAATGATTTAATGATATTAAGGTGTGTTCATGTAACCCCTTGATTAGATGGCTCTTATCATAAGAAATACTATATCAGTGGAGCAAGAACAGAGATACGTAGGTGGTAAAAGGAAAAAAACGAGTAAATATTGCACCTCGGATGTTATATTACGTGTAAAGTTTATCTTAAACTATCTTTTGTGTGCTGTTTCTGAGCATAGGTACTAGGAAAATTAAGTTGATAGCTTGATATTGCAAAATAAATGGCCGAGGCTGTGGCATCTTCTGTATGACATTGACGATTGAGATGGCTATTGACTAATAAACAACGAAATCGACATTTCTTGATGAACCTGAAAGGAGACTCTAGGTTCTGAGAAAGGTTGGTAACAAATCTATGTCGTTGGTGGAGTTTGTTTTCGTACGTCTTGACGTATAACTACTAGAAGATCGAGCCTTGCGGTCCCTCCAATGAGCTCGGCTCTAATCAAGATCAAAGTTATAGAACGGTAATATTTATGTCCTAGAAGTGGAAAAAAATTCAAAAAAAGTGGAGTTTTCCACATACTTGAGAAACTTTTTTTTTTTGGATCTAGACTTGATGAACTTCGTTACTCACAGAATGATAAATAGGACTTCCCATAGAATGTGTATATGGTACACTTGAGTACGGTAGTCCAAGCCCAAATCTCGACCCAATATAGGACTTTCAAAGCTCTTAAAGACTTTTTCATACTAATCGAGTCAATCGAGCATACCAAGTTGGAGGGCAAACTAACTAAGATTGTGTTTTGATCGGTTGAAAGTGTATAAAATAGAATTGCACTGAGCTACACTGGAAAAAAAAATGAAGACAATTATAATTATAAATAAAACTGAACTGAAAAAAAAAACTGAACTGAATTAAAAAAAAAAAACTAAATTGTGAACTCGTTTCATAGATGAGACTGGATAATATGGGTCATTATTGTGTAGCCGAGGATCATTATTGTGTAGTCGAGAGTTCATTAATATCTAGTCTCATGTATGAAACGGGTTCACCCAATTTTTTGTGTTATTTCTATCTTCTAATTATTTTCTCTTCTTTTTTCTTTTACGCTATATATTTTGGTAGTGAAATTTGTTATTGTTTTGTTTATTTGGAAGATCCAAGTCCAAAACGCATTACCGCCCATCGGCCCATGATTCCTGAATTCAATTCCCACAATCTAGCTGCATTTTTCTCGTCATTTATTTACGCCATTCAGAAGGGGTTCCACAGTCCCACAGGAAGCTTAATAAGACCTAGTTGTTGTTGGTGTTGATTTAATTATTTCCTAACCCCACGTATTTAATAGAGCAGTTCTATATATAGCCATTCAGGTCATGCATGCACTTCAATTCTATGCCGTCAATTCAGTTCAAAAGTTTAAACTACTCGGAAGAGAAGATTGTCATTTGGATGAATTTCGACACTCTTTGTATGATCTTGCCAGTTGCCAGTTTGCTACTTTGCTCATTTCATTTAGAAACATTTATTTGAGCTAGCATCAATACTTGTATTTTTTTTCGTGCAACATCAATATTCAATACTAGCATTTGACGAATTTGACGAAGCTGTTACGTTGATTGCTGTTGAATTTTAGTCTTCAGCTCATGTTAATGCCCAATTTCCATCTTCCAACTTCATCAGATGATAATAAACGAGATCAGATGATAAAACAATATGTAGAAATAAATGAAAAATAAAACGCATTCCATTAGCAAATAGGAAACGAAAGATCAGAAAATACCGCCTACCTCTTCAATCTGACCGCTCCCGATTCCTGTCACAAATGATTGTTTGCGCACTTTGCCCAAATTGACTTTTACTCGATCTCCACTCAGATATAACTTACATTTATCATTAATCAACCAACATAGGTCTAACCCATTCGTCACTTCGCATATATATACATCAGTCATCACGGTGCATCACTAGTCAAGTGACAAACAGTACATCTTTTCTATATATCTGTTCACATACATACTTGTAGCATACCACAACATCATCAATAACAATGGCCGGGAAAATTGAGGTTGAAGTTGAGGTTAAGAGTAGTCCAGAGAAGATCTGGACTGGAATTCGCGACTCTGCCACGGTCTATCCTAAGGCTTCCCCTAACAACTACAAGAGCATTGAAATTCTTGAGGGTGATGGCATTGCAGTTGGCTCCATTCGCCTCGTCAAGTTTGAAGGTAATTACGTACTTTCTTGCTAGCTAGTGTACGACTTTTACCGAGTTACACAAGTACGTGGATCCTGTTTATCACGATCGATCGACTTACTCGATCTCTTGCCATTCTGTTTACTTTTGTTTAGTTTAATGTTAATATTCAACTAGTTTTACACAACCGTAACGCTAAGGTGTGTCCATAGACCATAGCATAAACAATACACATTGCCTAATCATTCAAACACGTTTTTGTTAGTTGACTAAAACAAATAATCACTAGTGACATGATTATTCAGTAACTTATCCGTAAGCAAATTACGTTATTTGAGTATAATTCCAAGACATGCCTCCTTGACTAGCTAGTGCCACCATAAGGATCTAGCAACGAAAATCTACTTTCTTTGCCTAACGATTATAAATTCTCTTTTATTATACTTCATCGTGTAGGTAACCCAGTGCTTACTTTTTCAAAAAAGAAGATTGAAGCTGTTGATGAGGAGAACAAGGTAGTCTCATACTCCGTGATCGACGGCGAGCTCACGAGCTTCTACAAGAGTTTTAAGGCTGAGGTAGCAGTGACTCCAAAGGGAGAGGGGAGCTTAGTGAAGTGGTCATGTGAGTTTGAGAAGGCAACGGAAGATGTCCCTAACCCTGACATCTTAAAGGACTTTGCTATCAAGACTTTCACTGACCTTGACGCCTACCTGCTTGCTAATTAATTTTCCCATACAGAGATCTATCTCTAATCGTGAACTTGGCTCTAGAAATTTGATGGAGAATAAACATACATTTCGTCTTTTATAATACTACGTTTCTTGAAACATCGAACTGTACCACGAGAAAGCAAATATTGATACGGAGGGAGTACTAAATTATTGTGAATTTAGCTTCGTAATAACCGGACACAACGCGCGGTAGTACAACAACAGCAACAATCTGAGTATAAATCTCTATTAAATGGGGGTACTCGGGTCAGGATGTACGAAACCATACCCTATTTAAGAAAATAGAGAGGTTGTTTTCGAGATTGACCAATTGCTGCATTGAAGTGTTAACTTCAAACAATTTCACCAAGAATAAGAAGTATTGGAAGGTTTTCATAACCATTTTGCTATAATCCATGATCACCTAAAATTGAAAGAAGGAAATAACTCTTTCAACTTCATAGGCACCGGCACAACGCGGTAGTCCAAGCCCAAAATCTCGACCAAATACAGGACTTTCAAAGCTCTTAAAGACTTTTTCATACTAATCGACTCAATCGAGCGTTCGAGGGCAATTTATACTGAACACCCGGGTGAATTTGAATTGAATGGAAGTTAATTAGTTCCCACCTAGCACAACAAAGAAACGCTTTTTTTAAAGAAAATTAAAACACGGTAATAAGAACCTTGTAATAGTTTATTCTAAAACAGAAAAAAACGTTATACTCTCTCTTTATCATAAAAGTTGTAACATTTGACAGTCTTCAATGCACTACTTTGAGCAAATATAACTGTAAAATTACATTCTAAAAATTTATTTTGCTTACATATATCAAACATGAAATTGATAAGAAATCTAACGATATAATTTTTTGTTTATAATTGTATACTCATTCTTGAATTAATGGTTAAAATGTGTAAATATCGATAACCAGAAAGCAAATATTTGGGGGGAGTACCAAATTATTGTGAATTTAGCCTCGTGATAACCGGACACAACAAAATAGTCCAAGACCAAATCTCGGCCCAATATAGGACATTCAAGGTTCCTAAAAGACTTTTTCATACTAATAGAGTCAATTGAGCATTTGAGCATACCAAGTTAGAGGGCAAACTAAGGGTAAATTTATCCCTACAACTTTAACGAGTTAGGATAATATTCTTACAAGGTGATGAATACCTCACCTTGTAACTCTATCTCTTTTCTCTCCGTTAAATGTTGGTTTTTTAAATTGTTTTTTCTCCTCAAAATTATACACATCCAAATTAAATAATGATAATAATATGTGGGAAATGGAAATTGTTTAATTAGTTGAATGACATAATAAATCTGCAGAAGTTTAAAGGAGTTATACAAAGTTGTACGATAATCTCGAAGCGGAAATAAAGAATTGCAAATAGGGTGTAAGATGATGTGACATGTATAAAAATTTGTGTCCCGTTGTAGGCATAAACTTGCACTAACAAAATCCAATTATTTCTATTTTCTGATTATTTTTTCGCTGTTTTTTACTCTATATATTTTGGTAGTGAAATTTGTCATTGTTTTATTATTATTTGGAAATCCAAGTCCAAAACGCATTTTTTGCAAAAAAAAAAAAGAGAGAGGAGCAATGTAGTGAGAGAAAATGCTCTCTCTTCTCTCTAGAAAACAATTAGTTGCCAATCTGACCCTAGCCCACTCTGAAAAATACGCCCATATCGATCAATGACCATCAAACGACTTTCACCCATCCCGCTTCCATCTTCTTCCCACTCTTCTTCTATCTTCCCCTTTTTCTATCCACATGAATTTAACAGGCCCTTGTTAGCCATGGCTTCTGCCATCATGCTTCCAACACCATTTGGATTGATCTAAAGTTATCTCTTACCACTGGATCAACCATGGTATGTCAAAAACTTCGATACCTCCGCTAGTATGTTTTTTATGAATTCAACCACTTGTTTTTGGTTTGTTTGTTTATTTGCTTGACCTGTTATTTTTTGGCTCTATCCTAATGGAACTGGGACTTAGTTCCCATTGGATCCAATTATCGACCAAGAGCTTCAAGCTCCTTTGACCATTTCAAGACCAGAAAGTGTTTTGTTGTTTGAAATTGGAACTGGGTTTCAACCCCATTGGATCCTTTACATTTGTCTGACCTTATAAGATCTGTTTTTTTCGATTTATTTTTTGGAGCCGGGTTTCAACCCATTGGATCCTTTGTGTTGACATATATACTTTCTTCCGTTTAAAAGTAAATGTTTGTTCGGAACAAGGGTCATTATTTTACTCCTTTGGATCCGTATGCTTTGTTTATTGACAATCTTTTGACATTAATTACATACGAAATAAAGAACATGCTCTGAAGGTACGGAGCATATGTAGTTACCTTTGATGAATTTTCATTCTCCTAATACTATTGCCTGATACAATCTCTTGGTTGTATGTCTTTTCTTTGGCTGTTTTAGTTTTTGTTCTATAAGCAAGTTGACTATGGTTTCCTTGCTTTTACTTACATTATTGAACTTGCTTGTCTTATAGCCAATATCTCGCATAAGCTAACTAATTGACTAACTAATTGTCCATAATTGTAGGATTTACCCCTAGCATAGCATCTTCTCATCAGTCTTGCATTTAGAACTCATTGTGATGAGTTGATGAGAGATGTCGATATTCATGGCCTTACATGGTTTATGACTCATTGTTTGGGTAGTTGATTGGTCTTATGTTTTATATTTTCTATTTTTTCTTTTGGCTTCTCATGGAATTCCAGAATTTCTGGTTTCCTTGAGGAGCATTCATGTTCCTTTCCACCCCAAACATAAGCTTACATAAAGAGCTTTTCATTGACTTAACTTAATTAGTACTACTCCAATTCATCACCGAGCTCTCTATTCACTAGGATGAATTGATGTCTATAACCTCACACCTTGGCACTTGCTTTAGATGGTTTTCTCGTCACCACTTGCTGGCGGTTTAGACAAGTAGTTGTCCCTTTCATGATCCAGGGAAGCAGCGGTTTCTACAACAAAAGGAAGCGCACAGTTACATGCAAAAGAACATGGAAGGCTGAGTACAATAAAGACATTTTATCTCTATGGAGAGCTGTTTGTAATTTCGTCACTTGTTTTTATTTTTCTGTGAATAAGTGGCACCGCTTTATGTTTGTAGGTGCCCACCTAGTCCTTTAGTTTTAGAGTTTAGAATTGTGTAGTTTGTTTGTGAGAGGGTGTCCGGTGATCCGGTTGTACCCCGCCGCCCTAACTGGTCGGTACCTTTGCCCTTTTATAGGGTTGTGCCTCGATCCAAGGCACTTTTTAAAACCAAATGGATCTGTTCCTGACCCGGGATAATGGGCTTGGGCCAGATTCATCGGGTACCCTCCCGCAAATACTATGCGGTTCTAAATTTTAGTTTCTTTCTACATAGGGTGTTATCCTCCCCCGAGATGGGGGCCCCTATGTTTTGATGTACCTTTTTCAAAAAAAAAAAAAAAGTCCAAAACGCATTACCGCCCATCGGCCCATGATTCCTGAATTCAATTCCCACACCGGCTTGTCCGAGATCTAGCTGCATTTTTCTCGTTCATTTATTTAGGCCATTTCAGGAGAGAAGGTGGTTCCACAGTCTCACGCCAGAAGCTTAGACCAAGTTGTTGTTTGGTGTTGGTTTTAATTATTCCTAACCCCACTTATTTAATAGAGCGGTTCTATCTAGCCATTCAGGTCATGCATGCACTTCATCAATTCTATGCCGTCAATTTAGTTTAGATCTTTAAACTACTCGGAAGAGAAGATTGTCATTTGGATGAAATTTTGACGCTCTGTTTACCAGTGAGGCTGTGGTGTCCTATAACAATGTCTCATCTTGTGCGCTACTTCAATTCGGGTCCTTCGTGATTTGTTTAGTCTTATAAAAGAAATTGAATTAATTAATCACGTACGGTCGAGATTAAGTGACACACAAGATGGGACACGTTATGGGACACCAAAGCCGCTTTTTGTATTGCCACTTGCCAGTTTGCTACTTTGCGCATTTCATTTAGAAACATTTATTTGAGCTAGCTAGCATCAATACTAGTATTTTTTTCGTGCAACATCAATATATATTCAAATATTCAATACTAGTATTTGACGAGGCTGTTAAGTTGATTGCCGTTGAATTTTAGTCTTGAGCTCATGTAAATGCCAAATTTCCATGTTCCAATTTCATCAGATGATAATAAACGAGATCAGATGATAAAACAATTTCAAAAAGAACGAAAGTTATAGAAATAAATGAAAAATAAAACGCATTCCATTAGGAAATAGGAAACGAAGGATCAGAAAATACCGCCTACCTCTTAAATCTGACCGCTCCAATTTCCGGTCATAAATGATTGTTTGCCGACTTAGCCCAAATTGACGTTTACTCTCCACTCAGATATAACTTACATTTATCATTAATCAACCAACATAGGTATAACCCGTTCGTCACTTCGCCTATATATACATCAGTCATCACGGTGCAGCCTTAGTCAAGTGACAAACATCTTTCTAGCTAAATATATATATATCTGTTCACATATATACTTGTAGCATACCACAACATTATCAGTAACAATGACCGGGAAGATTGAGGTTGAAGTTGAGGTTAAGAGTAGTCCAGAGAAGATCTGGACTGGAATTCGTGACTCTGCCACGGTCTTTCCTAAGGCTTCCCCTAACGACTACAAGAGCATTGAAACTCTTGAGGGTGATGGCATTGCAGTTGGTTCCATTCGTCTCGTCAAGTTTGCAGGTAACTATTTACTTGCTAGCTAAATGTACGACCTTTACGGAAGTATACAAGTACTTGTATCCTGTTTAAGTGTTTGTCATGACTTTACCCTCTTGCCATATTGAACATTTAGTTTGATGTTACTTAATATTCAACTAGTTTTACCCTTATACATAAGCGTAACGCCAAGGTGTGTCCATAAACAATACATATTGCCTAACCATTTAAAATTTCAAACACATTTTTTGTTAATTAATTGACCAAAACAAATGA
Source organism: Pharnaceum exiguum (assembly GCA_900322385.1). NCBI lineage: Eukaryota > Viridiplantae > Streptophyta > Magnoliopsida > Caryophyllales > Molluginaceae > Pharnaceum > Pharnaceum exiguum. Next base: position 49,586 of record ONZK01002444.1, on the reverse strand, counting down.
TCACTGATGTGGTGACATGATTCTTCAGTAACCTGGCGGAAATCAAAGTAACGTACGTATTTTTTGAGTATAATTCCAAGTCATGCCTCCTTGACCATATGCCAAAATGAGGATCTAGCTACAAAACTCTACTTTCTTTGCTTAATGATTATAAACTGTACTTCTGTAGGAAATCCAGTGCTTACTTTTTCAAAAGAAAAGATTGAAGCTGTTGATAATGAGAACAAGATCGTCTCATACTCGGTGATCGACGGCGAGGTCACGAGCTTCTACAAGAGCTTTAAGGCTGAGGTAGCAGTGACTCCAAAGGGGGAGGGGAGCTTAGTGAAGTGGTCATGCGAGTTTGAAAAGGCAACGGAAGATGTCCCTAACCCTGATGTCTTGAAGGACTTTGCTATCAAGACTTTCACTGAGCTTGATGCCTACCTGCTTGCCAATTAAATTTTCCCATATAGAGATCTATCTCTATGATGCCTAATATATATAGAGAGAGCGAGATCGTGAACTTGGCTCTAGAGAATTATTGATGGAGAATAAATTTACATTTCGTCTATTATACTACTACATTTCTTGAAATATCGGACTGTTGGCACTAGTGTGATACTAGCTATTACCAGTACATGTCACAGCAGATCTTGCAATGTTATTGGCTTATTGCTACATATTTACAGTACATGATCGAGAATGATTGCAGACTTACATTTGCAATGCAGTACATTTATTCCCTTATTATTGAGATTTGAGAGCGGGGAATAACACTAGGTCACTATTATTCGGTATTCAATTCAGAACAAAACAAGACTAAATGGATAAATGAAAATTGGCATGGACTTGTAAAATGACGGAAGGAGTGTAATTCAATTTTTCACTTCCCATGATTTGGAAATTCCCATGTTTTGGATGTGCTATCCAAACAACACCTTACTCTAGCTAGTGTACGCAACGGGGAAGAGCTGAAATTAAAATCGAAAGCCAAGGAAGATCCCCTAGCCATTACTTATTACAAGCACCGGAATTCATCAAAAGGTGAGGAAGGAGCTAGACTATCTTTCCGCTAGAAAACATATCATGAATTCATGATTATCATAATAAAGCGGTAAATTTCTACCTGTAAAACCTTGGCAGGGGCATATTATTAGGCTGCAAAGGTAAGTGTAAGGGCATTGAAAAAGGACAGCCAACATCAGGACTGTACGATGGTCCTAGGAGCACATTATCGGAAAGTCCTGGCCCTTGATCATAAAAGATAGGCCCTCCCATATTCATGCTTTGTAAATAGTTGTCGTTACTCCTTTGATCAACTTCCACTGGTCCTGTTAATTGATCACCTAAATTATAACTAGAGTTTAGATCGAACGGCAACATTGGATGATTAAAGACCCCCATCTGAGGATAATTAGCATGAGGGATCGACATGAGGCCAGAGATGGGCATTGGTGGTTCAACAAACGAGAACCAGTGATTAAATTCTAATTGATTGGCAACCTTAAACATGGCTATCTTCTGGCTCACTAACTCTATCTTTTGATCCAAATGAACAATCATTTCAACCATTTGGTCACCACTAAACCCGGAAATTATTGAATCTGAAGTAGGGTATTTAGCCATTGCATTCTTTCGCCTCATCTTAGACAGCTCTTGGTTAGCCCTAGCATATCTCTCATCAAGCATGTCACACAAATTACGCTCCCTTCTATTCTTGCACCTCTCCTCCTTGGGCACATCTAAATACTTGCCAATCATCTGATGGACCGTCTTAGTATCCGTGGATGATCGGACTAGTTTCGGGTTATTATTCAATCCACAAATTTGAGCTTGTTCTCCTTCTTTAAAAGAATATACATCTGGTTGTGAGAGTTGGTTCCCTTCCTTGTAAGAGTAGATAATCATGCAGACAGGGACATTGCATAGTGTTGAAAACTCAGAAGCTTTCTTAATCAAGCCACTCTTTCTCTTTTCATAGGCTTTATTTCTCTTCTTTTCACTCCCTATAAACTTCATTTCTATTTTTGCCCTACCCATGTTTGATTTTTGGGGAGGAATACAGAGATGGAATTTGGCAAGTAATTATGGATGTAAAATGTATTGAATTATGTTTGCAGTTTAATTTACTCCCTCTATTTAAGAGTTTGAAATAGAAGCCAGAAGCATTCTCGTTTCGTGCCCTTGAGATATCATGTCGTCATGAATATTTCAAACAAATGTCACGCATGACTTAAAAGGAAAGAAATCACGAATATATATTTAGATTGTATTGCTTAATAGTTTTCAACGTACTTTCAACATTTTGTTTATCTTTTTCGAATGCATGAGGATATCTAACAAAATAAATGTGTGATGTCGCAATAATATTGCCCTAAGCAATTCTTAGTCACTGAAAGAAAAAAACTCAGTTGCTATATAACGAAATAAAAACAGAAATGTACGTACAGTTTTTTCTCCAATTCTTAGATATATCGGGTGAATTTATAACTGGTATTACAACATATATCATTAGTCGTACATTTTAATATCATTAGTCAGTCCCTCTATAATTAGTGATAAATTCACCCGGTGTGTATACTTACACCGGTGTATCAAAGACTTGTTGCAGTTTTTTAGGGTGCAGAATTGACAAGTGTAGTTTTGACAATTTACGCTAAGAAGAGAAAATGTTACACTATGAAGGAGAAATTAGGTTCCCGAAAGTCCGAATGAATGCATGTCTTCCCAATTTAATTTGACTGAACTGAAGTGATCAACTGAACTGAATTAAAGAAAACTGAACTTTTTGTTTAATTGTTTTGACACTCTATCACTGATCAAAACTATAACAATATTGTACGTTTATGAAACTATATGGTAACATCTTTCCAATGATATACTAATAACTACAAATAGATATCAGGATCAAAACTTATTACGTTTATAAGTGACGAACTGAGCTGAATTGAACTGAACTGAGCTGAAAGTAACTAAACTAAACTGATGAAATGAACTGACCTTTTAGAATTTGGGGAGTACAGGCCCTAAATGGTACAACTGACTTTTTGAGCAATTTTTTTTTTTTTTGCATTGGAACATGGTTAAATTTTATTAATAAACCATCTCTCAAGAGGAAGTAAATCACTTCCCTTACGAGTCAAAAGCCATTTACATCAACTGTTGTTTTCCAAAAGAAATACTCCCCTATAACAAAATCTGTTCTATGATAGGAAATTTCTAAAAATATATAGCATTCGACATCTATTGGATGAACCATTTAACTTCTTTTTGCATATCTTCAGTAGGCTTGGACAAATTGTTGAAGATTTTATTGTTCCTTTCAATCCACAGCGCATGAGTAGTTGTAGCAATCACCAACCACAACAATTTTTTAGTCCTGTACTTCCCTCTTTAAAATCTTTATTGCCATGTGAGTTCTTGCCTAATCAATCTGATAACAGAATGGAAGCCTGCCTAGCACTTCACATTAGCACACACTTTTCTAGCATAGGGACACCGGAAGAATAGATGCACCACATTTTCTTCCTGAGTTTCACAAAGATATAGCATCTGTTAGGAAGGTGGAAACCACGTTTTTGTAGATTGTCTTGCGTGCTCAAACAGTTCTCAATTGTAAGGAGTATAGTAATGCTCTGCTTGTGTAAAACTGATGAGTACCAAACAGCCTTTTTCTAGTAGCAGTCTGCAGTCAAACCTAACAAGAACTCATAAACCTTACTGGTCTTGAATGTCTCTTCAGTCTTCTATTCAGAGAACAAATACTTGGCATTGTGAAGAGACCCTGCTTTTTCAATAAAGATATTTCTTATATACAATATACTTTTCCATATCCAGGAAGCATTTGACTGCAGCTCAACACTCGAAATATTACAATCACCCAAGTAATAAGCTCTAACCCATCTTACCCATATAAAAGTGGCACAATGAGTAAGGCGCCAAAGCAATTTCAACATTTGCGCTTGATTCCAACTAAGCACCTCCTTAATTCCAATGCCACCCTTATTTTTCTCTCTACAAATCTCCTGCCAACTCCAAAGTTTTTTTTGAGCAAATTTTGATTAGTAATTAGTTGTTCAAATTATATGAGTTATCAATGGAATAAGCTCACTCATGTTAGTTATGTGGTCAGCCTTTTAATCGAAGCAAAGGCTTTGTTTGCTTCATCTGCTGCTCAATTGAAAAAATTGAATTTAAGTAAAAAAAACTGGAGTTTATTGGAAAGCACTGAATTTAATTGAATGAGAATGAATTATAATTAATGAAAATACAACTAAACACTTAAAAGAAATGAACTGAACTGAATTAAACTCGAAAAACTTAAATTAAATGAAAAAAAAACCAACTTAACATAATAAAACTAAACTTTGACAACAACAACAACAACAACAACAACAACAACAACAACGTATAACAACAACTACTTAGTGTAAATCTCCATTCAATGGGGGTACTCGGGGTCAGGATATACGCAAACTTACCCATGTTTAAGTAAATAGAGAGGTTGTTTCCAAGATTAACCAATTGCTGCATTGAAGTATTAACTTTCAACAATTTCACCCAAAATAAGATGTACTTGAAGGTTCCATTTTTCTATAGTTCATTATCAACTAAAGCTGAAAGATGTAGATAATTATTTCAACTTTATAGGCAGTAGACCTAAGATCAAGTTTACGGACATATAAGTTGAATAAAACTAAACTTCGACATATAACTTGAATAATATAGAGCCCAAATTAAATTGCTATTTTTAAAAATTTGATGGACACAATTCTACCAAAATTTTTGATATAAGATGACCTCAAAAATTAAAGTTGACTCTACTCAAATCTAGGCGGAATGAGTATATTAATAATTGATTATACCATAAGATAGAGTTTGGATCATCTCCAACAACAACAATAACCCAGTGTTATCCCTATTTTATTGAGGTTTTTGGGGGTCAAGATATACACAATCTTTCCCCTATTGAAATAAATACTTTAAATAGAAAGTTTGTTTTCCAGAACGACCCTATGCATTATAGCATTGAAATATTGATTTCCCATATCTTACTATTATATAAAAGAACAACTTGGAGAGAGAAATAAAGGAACAAAAAATATTATGTCATTTTCTTATTGGTTTGTGATGCTTATGTGTAAAAAAAAAAATTGCTTATGTGGATTAGCCTATGTGGAAATACCTCATTAGTACTTTTTAGTTTCTTGCAAAATTTGAGAAAAAATGCTTCGTTCAATGACTCCTTCATGCGATCATATGTCACTGCTGTCTTAGATTTTAAATTTTGAAAAAAACCAAGCGCCACTTCTTATTCAAACAAATGTGCTAAATTGAATAATTTGGCAAGTACTTCAAATAATAGTAACATAATATTTTGCTAGCAAAAAACATGGGAAGAATTGTAAATCTTCACCCCAATAAAAATACAGTAAAATCTCTATCAATAGTCTTTCCTTGAATGATATTGTTAGCCATCATAATCTCCAAAGAATAAAGGATATCATGATCTTCATAGTATACGTTTAACAATTTTAGTTTTATAATCACGCATACTTTCAATTTTTAAAAGCCCTATTAATATGGGGCAGTACAGCCATGAACTACTGCAAACGAGGAAGTCAAACATGAAAGGAAACAGTCATAACAAATCATATTAACAATTTCACAAAAAATCTTACTTCTCTATTTCTCTTAGTTATAAAACCATCCTCCTAAAAATCACGTATAAAAAGACAATGTATAAAAATAAATTATTTAAGAGCGCATCATTTCTGTCATACATTTAACCTGTTATGAATCGTCTACAACAATCCATTCTTTGTTTCATTTACTTTCTTCAATTTCTTCTACTTCGCATTTGGGAAATGACTTGGCTATCCTTTCTTTTGTAGGTTGTTCAAGAGGAAGAAGGGCCTTCAAATATTCTTCGTACAACGTAAGTACATATATTCTTAAATTTTCATTGTTGCATCCTATTTTATATTGTAGTGACAGATAGATTAAATTCCGTTTTTTCCTTCATGCATGGTTATTTAACTTTCTTTTGCATTTTCTGATTTATTTGTACAAATTTCAGTCGATGCAAGTTTTGAATTATTATTGAATTATACTTTGATGTTCCATGATATTATGAGCTGTTAGTCAACTTTGTTTTGTAAAAAAATCGATATATTATTCTGGAGCTAATGTTTGCTGGATGCATGAAGTCCTTTACAATTTGTATTAGCTTTCGTCTACTCATGATCGAAGCCACTTAAGTGGATAAATTTTCTTTTTACACTAACTAAAGAGACCTTCAAAGCCATCATCCTTTTCGGTTAATGAGAAGAAAAAAGTTTGAATATTGTTTTCCATCTATTTTCATAGTGTCCTTTGTTATAAGGTTACCCTATGAGTCCATTTTTGCTTTATGCTTATTTTCTCTTATGCTTTGTAGTTAAACTTTGCAAATTTTCAATTAAAAAAGACAATACTCTGTACAAAAAACTTTCCTCTTGGTTCATGTTCTGTATTGTTCAATTTTAAATTAAATAAGCAATTTGTAATAATTTTTAAATATCCCGTGCTTTGGCACGGGTTATAACTAGTCTTCACTTAAATCAAGAGTTGACCAAACCCAGACCGCCCGCCCAACCCTCCCACCTAAAATAAAGGGCCTAGGCAACCATTTACAAAAAAAACTATGCATTAAGCCTAGCACTTTAAAAGGGAGGGCAACGTCTGACTTTTTTTTTGAAGGGCCAGCCCGCTCCTTCAAAATTTTAAAAGAAAATTTTAATGTATATAAACACTAATCATGTGGAAATTTTATAAAATACTTTTAACTTTTAAGTCATTTTAGCCTTTAATTGCATGTATATTAAGTTTACAAAAAGCGATTGTAATTGTATGGTTTAAACCTCTGAGGCCCTTTGAACGCTTTTCAGTAATTTTAGGCTTGTTGCACTTTTTTAAGCTAAAAAAAAGGTGTTTTTAAATGTATGGTTGATGCCCTTTGGGCCGACCAAAGGGAGGGTTTGGTTAAGAATTTTTGGCCCTTCAACCAGCAGATCTGGCCCTTCCTTTAGGGCATCAAAAAGACATGCGGCCCTAGCTAGGCCCGACCTTAGCCTGAAAATGGTCACCTCTACTTAAATTAGAAGTAGTGGAAGTTTTATTAGCCATTTTAATTTAGTTCATATTCATCTAACGTTGAAAGATAGAAAAATTCTTTTAACATCATCGCAATGGACCCCATTAGAAATAGTCATTAGCAAGAGGTGAAGAGAATGTGGGTTCAAACTAGCATAAAAATAAAACTAAATATTAGGCCTTTATTACTTGTTAGAACAAATCTAATTAATCATTATATAGAGTACTTGCAAGTCATTTTTTGGTAAAGGAGAGGGTACAAACCCTGAAATATAATATGAGAAAATGACAACCCTAACATTAACGAAAAGAATCTATTTCGATTATATTTTGGTTCTAACTAAAAAGTTTCATGTTTTGTCAAAAGACCTATTTTGATTATATTTTGAAAATATATTGGCTAAAAAGTAGTGAACACTGAAAAGTGATGCATGCTATATGTTGTTTAAGATCTGTTAATTTCCAGTCTTCTCACAGTCACACACATACACATAAACACACATAGTGACTAAGAAGAAGAAAAAAACACTACACTCTCAAAAGAGTCAATGTACATTGATAGTAAGATTCATGCCCTCAGGACACTCCTGGAATATTCCCTCGATGAAGTAATGTCTTCCAGCTTTCGTTAGTGGGATGGAAGTGTCTCCATCCCATTCTGAGATAATGGCATGCGATTTGTCGCATTTCAAAAATTTATCAACCGTCACTTCTTGAACGCTATAGCCCTCCTGATAGTGAAACACTAATTCAAGAGGAAGAGAACAAAAAAAAAAAGAAAAAGAAAAATCATGTCAGAATTCGAGGAATTTATACTTTTTCATTTCATTTCAATCTAATTAAATGCTTGGGTAAATTTCATCTGAACCACTTCAGAGGTGATTTTAGTTTCTTTTTGTTGAGACTGATTTTAGTTTCTAATATGAACAAGTAATTTACCATGGACAAAGTTCTATAAAAAAAATTCTGAAGTACCGAAGAAGAGATTAGCAATGATGACTTATTCTGATTTTTTATTAAAAATCCAATGATGAATGATCGAAAATCATAAAAAAATTAAAGATGTACATTCTTTTTTTAGAAACAAAAAATGTATGTTGAATACATATTAAGCTTAAGCTTAGAGAAAGTTAAAGTTTGCGTTCCTTTCAAAATTCTAAATTCACCGAAATGAAAAACATACATACCCATTGAATCTGGGCAACCCTTATATCAGTGTTGATATTATAAATGAGTAGTGATGACAATTGACACATATATTTTGGATAAGTTTGATGAAATAATGCATGATATGCCACTTTTTTTTTAAAAACAACTTTCAAAAATACGGAGTATTTATTTTTGCCATTGTGTGAGGAGAATTATCTGGAAAAAAATACAAGGACAAAAAAGTTAAGCGAACTAACCCAAAATATCTCCCCGGAGAAACTTCTTTCCTTTAGCCCATAGAGAGTAGTCATGGCCCGGCCCCCAACCTAATTCATCACCCACAGTATAAACTTTGGCAGAAATTAATAAGGCACTTCCCAATAAAATTAATACCGAACATGTAACTGCTGTGGAAGACATCAACTTGGTCATTTTAGATGGTGTAACTGAAATTTGATTTCTTTTTGTTTCTGAACTTGAAGTTGCGGTTGTTCTATAGAAGTGAAATTTGTTTACTCCTTTATAAACTGGCAAGATCATGCCATTTGATGGAAAGCTTGAATCATGCAGTTAATGATTCAATCCATAAGATACTCTATTAATTTGTTTGTTTGATGGAAGATACTCTATTAATTTACTATAAGACAAATGAATTTTGTAATGAATTGCACGTGTAAGAAAAGAGTGTTTTCTATCTAATGCAAATATTTATAGGTGTTCAATGAACTCTCCCCTCTACTCCTCTTTGTATTTTTTGTACCTAAGAAATCAATAAGCAAAGGTGTATGCATTACGCAAATATCCTCCTCATCTTACCGGTTTTGTTAAGAATGTGGCTCCCTTGTTATTGACTTAGGCTGTGTTTTGTTCGTCGCTATTACTACAGTTTAGTTTTTTTAAGTTCAATTCAGTTCAGTTCAGTTTTTTTCAGTTCAGTTCAGCATCTTTCAATTTTTTTCAATTCAATTCAGTTCAATTTTAGTTATAATTACAACTATCTTCAGTTTTTTTCAGTTCAATTCAGCATCTTTCAGTTTTTTTCAGTTCAATTCAGTTTTTTTCAGTTCAGTTCATATCATTTTAGCCGACCAAAACACATCCTTAATTGTAATTAAAAAAGGAGTCCATATATTTATCCTTTATTATCTAATGAAGAATATAACTAACGTAACGTACAATAGTAAAAGAGTTTATATGTTTATCCTTTCTTGAAATACATACAGATAAATTAACTATTACATAAAAGAGAACTTTGGAGAGAGAGAAGCTTTTACTTTAATAGGACATAAATATCAGGTGTATTTATTTGAAAGAAGGTTTACAATGAAATGTAAAAAATCATACACAAGTGTTTACTAAGAAATTTTTTTTTAAAAAAAAAAAACAAAAACCCAAGAAAAAAAAGAGGCAGCCACCCCTTTTTTTTCTCAACTTCAATCGGTGCTTTTCAATCAATGCAAGATCTTAAGGGGATTGGTTATCCTTTATCCCCTTGTCTTTTTATCTTTTTTATTTAGAAGTTTTAAAATGAGATTGTTTTCATTCGTAAAATTAAACATTGGGAACTAAAAATTATGGCAATTTGTAGTTTTTATCCTATACATTTAGAAACCCTTTTTAGTATCTTTTTTCGAGGAAGAAAATTGAATTAAAATATAGTAAAATATATGAGATATAAAAATATACTCCGTAAGAGATTAATAAGTGAACAATTGATGGTTACTATTAAGTACTAAAAATTAGCGTGGGAACAAATCTTAATGGTACGTTTTTTTTTGTATGAATCTTAATGGTATGTTTACATAAATATAGTTGAAGTTGGCATAACTTTATGTTTCATGATGGTTCTAATACAAACTTTTTGCAAAGCATTATAACATTTATTATTGTCATTAATCAATACCTTTATTATTAGTTATTTAGGTTTTGTTTTGTTCGGCTGGTTAAAGGCTTAACTGTATTGAACTTAACTGAAAAAAACTGAACTTAACTGGAAAAAACTGAACTCAATTGAACCGAAATAAATTATAGTGTAAATATAACTAAACAATTAATTGGAAAAAACTTAACTGAACTAGAAAAAACTAAACTTACCCGGAAGAAACTTAACTTAACTGAACTTAACTAGAAAAACTGAACTTAATTGAATTGCAACTCATAAGTTAAACAAAACAGAGCCTTATACCCGAATAACCCGATATATAAAATACTTGCTGTATAAATGTTAACTTGCAAATTGATAGAGCTAGCTTGTGAAAATCATCATTTATGCTACCATCACCAATATAATTCACCATGGAAGCCGGAAGGGGAAACGAATTGAATTCCGTTTTGTTTTTCTTTTCTCCTTCGGTTTCTCGTGCTAATTATTACCGGATGATTATAAATACAAGGAAA